>CABFWB010003950.1:36098-68289 GCA_902151455.1 Timema bartmani
TTTTTTTTTTTTTTTGTTTATGCCTTTTTTTTTTTTTTGTAATTTGGGCTTTAGATTTGTAATTCGCTATCTCAAAAACCCCCACACATCAAGTTTAGATTAAATTTGATAGTATTTTTACTTTAACATCTGCCACCATTTTATTTTTTTGGAATTTTGACTTCATATTCATGACAAGCAGTATCAAAAACCTCAGTACACCAATTTTCATATGAATCGAAGGAGGCCTTCATATTTTGGCCACGTTTGTAGGAATCCGCCCCACTGTGTGTCGGACTCTTAACCAAAAACTGCAAAGAAATGTTACTATAGGAAGATTTTGGTAGAAATAAACCTAAATTTTTTTCCTCAGTAAATATTGACAATATTTTATTATATTATTATTGTTATTTTATAGGTATTGATGATATCTATCAAAAGTGAGAGCTGCAGATAAGATTACATGACATATAAATACATGAAAGTATATCCAGTAACTTTTATAAATGACATACAAGACCCTTTATACAAAAATTGTACTGTAGTAACTTTTTTAGCTGACATAAGGCTGTTCCTGTAAAAAATTGGACTATAGGAACTTTTGTTTGAGATAAAACCCTTCCTATGAAAATTGGACTGTAGCAACCTTTATAGCTGTGAAATAATGTTCTAGACCTGAAAATGAGACTGTAGCAAATTCAGTAGCTGTCAAATAATGTTCTTTCTGTGAAAGTTGGACTATAGTTTGAGAGCACTAGCTTATCGACGGGTATTGATGCTCTAACCACTGAACCCAGCCCAGTTGTTATTTTCGCAGCAACGAGCTCAACATGGGAGACCCACGCTACTCCAAGTTGGCGGATGGTACACTCATGATCCAGAACACAGTGGATGCGGATGTGGGGGTGTACGAGTGTATGGCCAAGAGCCCTGCGGGGGAGGCCAAATCCCGAGCTGCCAAGATGCACTACCAGAAGTCTAAAGGTGAGTTCACCAGACTTGCGTTCCTACAGAGTAGGACAAGAAACGTAGGGGTTTGAAAGTTCTAGTAAATACAAACTTATTATTTTACGGTCAACAATGATAACATTCTACTATATTATTATTGTTATTTTATTGATTATATCAATCAAAAGTAACAACTGTGGATTACATGACTTGACATTTGAACATATAAAAGAAATTGAATACATTTTATTACTATCCTGAGTCACTGTTAAAGTTATTGATGTTTGAAAATAAATAGAATTAAAAAACATGTATGTTAAAATAAAAATGAATGGAGTTGATAAATAAATATATATTGAAACAATAAAATAACTTAGTTAAAATCGTGAACACAATGTTAATTGTCAATAATTATTAAAAGGAGGAAATTATTTATGTCAAACAATGTGTTTGCGATTTTAACTGTAAACTATTTTATTGTTTCTATATTTATTGTCAAACATCAAGTATATAAAAATATTCTTTTTTTTAAACTTTTATAACAGTCACTAAAGTTCCTTCCTATTTAAATCGGGCAGAACAAAATTTTGAAATGTTACAGCTTGTAATAATTTATGAACAAAAAAGCTTCAAAAGTAATAAGAAATATCTATTTGTTATTTATATCTATACTAGATATTGCATTTTTAATTTAAATCACAAGGTTGTTTTTTTGTGGTGTCAGTGGTTTGATATTGTATTTGCATGTCTGTCCAGTAAAGCCACATTTCCGCCGCACCCCACTAGACCAGGAATCGGAAGAGGGAGGGACTATCAGGCTTTACTGCGCTGCTATTGGTCAGCCCCAGCCAGACATCAACTGGACCAGAGATGACCTGCCGGTGACGGAAGACAATAGGATACAGGTCAGTCTGGCACTTTGTGCGAGTCTTAGGGGGGAGCAAGCCACCCCTTAAAGGGTGTGAATCGATTGTGACACTGCTAGCTCACATTCTCTGACAGGTGTTCCGTCCACCAAGGTGGAGCATCGGACTGGTCAGAGCAATCTCAGGAATACAAACCAACACTGTTAACTTCATTCATAATGTCAAGGTACGCGTTGAGGACCAGAGTCCTGCTTGCAGAGAATATAAAATAACATTGTTTGAAAAACTACCTTTTGTTCCCTTAAATAGAGCCTCTATTCCTGACCTTCAAAATCATCTTTGATAAAATAAAAACTGGAGAGTCGTTTTAACAAAGAGTATTAGGTATAGTACTCAAGCTGAAGGTTTGTTGGATCCTCAACAGTTCCACTGTCAGTTGTAAGGCCTGAAGAGACGTACAAGGGAAATTAAATGTCTTTATTACATTTTATTCAAATGTAATTTAGCTCAAGGTTATTTATTCTTGAGCACTTTCCAAAAATAATGTTTTTAGCATATTTAAGTATTTTTATTTTTTGAGCGTCCATATCAATTCCAAAATGGAGGAAATTGGATTTTTGTATAAGGCAAAATTAAAAGTTTTTTTTATGAGATTTTGTCGCTACCTTGATTTTAAACAGAATTGACACGTCTTTTAAAAATGTATGTAGCAATATATTTATTATTATTATTATTATTATTATTATTATTATTATTATTATTATTATTATTATTATTATTATTATGTTTATGTTTATGTTTTACAGCACTTCGACACAATAAGGACATGCAGTCTAGAAGGGAATTCAATAGGTCAATGTGAAAGATACATTTTACGTTAGTTTGGGCAAGTTGAGAGGATGAGTGTGGATCGAGTGACAAAGCTAATGTATGAAGGTAGAGTGTGTGGATCAAAAGGAAGGGGTAGGCCATGTAAGACGTGGCTAAATATTGAAGACAAATGTGTGAAAAAGAGACACATTAAGAATTTTAAGAACAAATGACACGATGTATGGATGTTGCTGAAATGAAGGGATTGGGAAGTGTAGAGAAAGTTAGTGAGGATGGATTAACTATGGAGTTTTTGTGTTTTGAGCTATATTATCTGTTCACGATAGGTTTTTACCTGAATGACAGTTCAAAAATCATATGTTTAGGTTTTGGGTTGCCAACACTTGTAAAAGATCACTGCTTTGTTATAAATATTAAGTTTTATAATTACCTGTTAAATTTTACATTAAAAATAACATTAACTCAAGTTTTCTCATACTATTTCATTACTTTTAATAATTTCTTTTTATCCAACTTGAAACAATATTTTTAAAATAGTTAAAAGTACCTATTTTTCATTTTGGAACGTTAGTGACTATGTGTAATATAGTGCATACATTAATACCTTTTAATACAGGCATCGTATTTACTTGGAAAAGAGAAAATACTTGTCTTTTTTTATTATATAATAAATTATTTTATGATTATTTTATCATATTTCAAAATAATTAACTGAATAAAATATTTTCATCCACTGTGTGAGTGCATCGTTGTAAAAAACTTGTTTTCGTCATGTTCAACCTCATGGTTTAAATTCGTCAGTCACCATTTTAAATCTATGTGCGTTAAAAGTATTTGTTAAAGTGGTGTGAATAATAATACTTTTAAGTGGAATAAAACGATAAATAAGCTTTGTGCCCGACCTCAAATAAATACATAAATAATATTGGCCTAGAATACTGTGGTTAACTATCACATTCATATATTACCATCTGTTTTCATTACAGTTATCCAAAGTGATGTCAGCTGTTGGCATAGGGATATATTAGGGACTACTTCTAGTAGCATTTCGAGCTGTCATCCAAGTAAACTAGGTCGTGAATGAATGATATGTACTATTTTTTGCCTACCCCTTAAGGGATCAGCATGATTATGTATGTCTGTTGAACCTTAACATACAGTATATTATAATAATGCGAGCTTGGTGTTCCAGATTACACCAGACAACACCTTGACCATCACAGACATAAGGAGGGAAGATTCAGGAATATACAAATGCACGGCCTCAAGTTTCGTCGGAAGAATAACAGCCGTTGCTCAGGTTCGAGTCAATGGTAAGATTTCTCATACGATACTACTACTTTCTTTCACTAGAGATCTATAGAAATCATTTTTTAACCCTTTAGAAAATAATTTAATAAATTTTATTTTGATTTTGAAATATAATGTTGGTGCTCCCACTGGGTAACCACCCAATGTGGCTTGATTTTAAAATGCTTTGGATAGGGGCAGGTGTAGCTGTGTCTACAAACCCCGATACCTTACTGATATCTGTATACAAACATTTCCATTGAATTGTTTGTTTTTTGACCAAAATGAAATAAACATAAGTAGAACTTAGCAAAAGTAATATCACTACAGTGATCCCCCGAATTAAGTAGTTTACCCGCAACCATAATTTTGTCACTTTTTGATAATACAGATTATTACCTACAGTTTGAGTGAGAATGTCGCCATATCCATAAATTGTAATTTTTTTAATTTATTTTTTTGTAAGCTTATGCGAAGAGAAGGTCTGAAATTTAAAATGCAAATAAATTCCAGATTTGGATTTTATGGAATGTAATTCTAAAGTCAAACTTTAAACACAAATATTTCAATAATTTAACTTTCTATAGACACCAAACTTGATCCTTTGTTAAAATATAATTAGTTATTTATCATAACTAACTGTGCAAGCCATATAGCCAATATTAACGTTATTATTTTAATGGATCAGGGTTTAACTGCAGTTTTATGGCATTAATTTTTATAATGGTCTTTAATTATAAAATATATTTATATTATAACCTTTACATAATAGAGCTTAATCTTATATTTGGATTTGATTTGTAAACGATTCATTTTATATAATATTCGACCCAAATTAGAATTTTTTTTTAAGTATGATATTCATTTATGAATCAATTAGAGTTAGTAAGTCAAGATTTGTATTTGATACGAATTAAAAATGTTGTATTCGCACAGGCTGAGTTTATTTTTTTAAATATTTTCATATACATATATTTACTCCCTTCTCAATATTTCATTTTAAAATTACAATTAGGGGTCACCCTTAATCCATGTAATCCTGATGATAGTACTATGGTAGAGGGGAGCTCTAATGTCTACATGGTGTTATGTGGGGGTACACTGCTATGTTATGTAACACAGATCTTATACTTTATAATGTCTACATGGTGTTATGTGGGGGTACACTGCTATGTTATGTAACACAGATCTTATACTTTCTAATGTCTACATGGTGCTACATGGGGGTACACTGCTGTGTTATGTAACACAGATCTTATACTTTCTAATGTCTACATAGAGGTACACTGTTGTGTTATGTAACACAGATCTTATACTTTATAATGTTGAAAAATAAAAATTAAGTATTGTAATAAAGTTTTTTAAACTCAATTCATATTCAGGATTTAAAATGTATTCTGAGTAGTACTAAGCGCGAGTCCCTCTTTTAGTGTCACAAAATCTTCCCTAAGAAATAATGACATTCCCTTTTGATGTGAAAAAGTATGTAAAAGGTTGAAGGGGTGAGGGGCCATGATACTTAATGTTATATAGGAGGGAAGGGGGGTTAAAAGGTAAGAAAAAAGTCTTAAGTTGTTTGGGGATGACCCCATTAATGAGAGAACATGTCTTGACTAACGTTGCTTGGGTTCAGAACCAACCACGACATAACTTCGAGGGATGACTGTACTATATCTTTTACCAAAAAAAAAAAACCTTAAAACAATTCCAAAATTTGTATAGAATAGAAAATAGTTATTTTTAATCATACTATTTAGATAATAGAAGACCAAATTTTCTTTTTACTAATGTGAATGTGTTTTTATTTTTTTTCTATTCGCTGATGTAGAAACAAATACCCAACCAAAAGGTAATTTTGCATGACTGTGTTCCTACTTTTTAGCAAAGAGCAAGCAAAACTTGTAAAAATAATAGCACCACGTTTCAATTTGCTTGCTGCTGTAGATATTGGCTAGTCTGTATAGTCACATTATAGCATACCAATATAAACAGCTCCCAGCTTATTTATAGTAAAGAAATAGTTTATTTTAGGTCTATCAGGTCTATCTAGAAAAACTGTATTAAGTAATGCTTTATTTTTTTAATCACACCAAGAGTTGGTTTTTCTTTAAACGTTTTCCCAATCTACCTCCATGCAAATGTGAGTACATTTATTCTAAAATTGTATCCTACTCATCCATATACCATTTACGTTATTACTGTATCAGTATGGCTCAAACGACTACTAAGACGCAGCAAAAAAAATCTTTAAGCTTCAGAGGTAGCTATGAGATAAAAATGTGAGGTTCAATTTCTGTTCCAAAATATATCATATTGAAATAAATACTTGCAAAGTAATAGACAAATTAGCTATTTTGACGAGGTTAATTCTATCAAGAAAACAACAAATGAATTTGTAAAACTTTAATCAAACAGTGTGTTTGGAATATACTAATTAATAGGAATATTGTAAACCTTGGTGATCTTGGGGTAAAGTGCTCGCTTAAGGACCCGATATTGTGGGCTCAAACCCAGTCAAGGTCGATAGATTTTTGTTGAGCGATAAAAATTTGTAGCACAACTTCTTTTAGAGAGGAAGTGAAGCCGTTGGTCCCTTGTTGATTGTGACATGTAAAAGAACCCTGAAAGGTATGTGGGAATATCTTTCCAGACAAAATTTGTTAGGCCCTTTCTCTCACGCTGATAGAAATTCACGTGTGCTGATACAATCAGTCGGTTAAGAAAGTGCACGTTAAATACCTCAAATAAATAAAAAAATTATAGAAATATCTGCCCCAACTACACAACATAATATACACATGCCTATTCTGTAATTTATTGTAGTTGCACTGTAATTTATATTATCAACTGTAGTATATTGATCAGTAGATAGTTGTAAATTAGAATATAGTTGTCACTAGAATATTATTATATTATATTATATAGCAGGATTCTGATAAAAAGAATCTTTTATAAAATACAAAAATAATTTTTTGAAGTCAACATTGATAACATTTTACTTTATTTTTTGTATTATTTTATACAATACAGTAGGGCCCCACTCGTATGATGGGTTGGATTCCAGAGCCCCGCTGTTAAGCGAAACATTGCCTTCTTTTAACTTTTAAATGCATATAAAGTTTTAATAACTTGTTTACACTATCAAAATATACAAAGTGTGCAATAGATCATTCATTCGAATGAAAATAATTGAATAATAATTCAATAATTGATAGTTAAAATCATTAGAAAGTGCCCATCACTGCTGTAAAAAAACTGAATTTCTGACATAAAATGGCGGCCAAAACCATTCACTACTCGTGTCATTTTGAAAAATGCTGAAAGAGCAAGACAAGCGGCGACCATAGTAAACATGTATGTAATTGAAAACCGTTGTATTGGTAGAACGGCATAAAGCGGGCTCCTGCTGTATTTGTATTTACTATCAAAAGTGTCATTACAGATGACTTGATGTATAAATATATGAAAATTGTTCAAGTAATTTTAATAGCTGTCAGAAAAAAGTCCTTCCCTATCTAAATCAATTTGGAGAAGAGTATATAATTCATGTCACACCTCAAAAGTGAAATTGGCCATTTAATGAGTTGGGCACATTTCTTCCCGTTTTGTTAACTGGGTTTTCACTTTTCCATTTCATGGACAAGGCAAAGACTCGGCCAGTTCATGCAGCAAAGCATTGCACTTGTTTGGTACAAAAAATTTACTATTTTATTTTTAATAAATCTGTGTTGATTAAAGGGTAAAGAATTGGTATACCAACCTTTGATAACTTTACCAAAATAATGGCCAATTTCCAAATGGTATTTTTTTTACAACGTTTATAATAAGAATTGGATTACATTGTATGTTGGTTCATCAAAAGGTTTGTGGACCGCACAAAATCATGGACCGGGCCACTTGCGGCCCGCGGGCTGCCAGTTTTATATGCCTGCTCTAATGCTTTAGTTTATCATTAATTTATGAACTAACTTCCCGATAAATTGGCTCAAAGTAGGATTTTGTCCAAGCAACTGAGAATACATTTTTCACAGATATTTAAGTATTTACTGTTAAAAAGCAGATATCTGTAAACTGAGTTTGTTAAAAGTTGAGATCATCTGTAGTTTGAAAATAAAATAAAAATATAATATCTTTAGTTTTGAATTGCGATACCACAAAATAGTAATAGACCTCCCAAGTAATGTTGTAAGAACTATGAGAAAATGTTTGTTTTCCAGTTGCGCCCAGCTTCACCACCCACCCAGACAACTTGACCTTGAAAACCGGAGGATTGGCAGAACTGCGATGTGTGGCCGACGGCTCTCCTCCCCCCGCCATCACTTGGTACAAAGATGGACAACTACTGACTGCCGGTGGGCGTGTTACCATCGCCCCTGGAGGTGAGTGCTCGGTTTTACAGACATTGTCTCGAGAGAGTTGTTGCTCTCTTGCGCAATAGTTCACAAAAAAATATAATTAATTTCTTACCAATGTCTTATTGGAACCTATGATTATTTTTTAAGTGCCGCATCTTACTTTCTCGTTCGGGTTATATGCTTATGTACTAATTGTTTTAGAGATGAGGAAGGTTATATTTATGGGAAGTGTACCTGCATTTGTGGGGAAGGAGAGTGGAAAAGTGTTTTGGAAAAAAAACCTTAGTACACCCGACCGAGATTCGAACCTTGATCTCCCCATCATAGGCAGTTTATTCTACTGTGAGAGAAGCTCATTAGACCTTGCAGCTACCGAAGCGAGTATCTATGAAATAATGGTTTTAACATCAAGCATCAATATATTTATACATTTTTAATGATGAATGTATATATATCCAGAAGATTTTTTATAATTCCTGAATTGACATAATTGTAGAGGAACCACTTAACCGATTCACAATAGTCCGAAATAGCGCTATTTATAGCTTTTAAATTATTTATCAAGTGCATCTTGGTAAAGAGAAAGGTTTAGAGAAATAAAAAAAGCCCAGTGTATTATTTTATGCTGACATATCTGAATTTATCTATGCTTACATTATAGATGTCATTTAATCACCAGTAGGTGTTAAAATACTGTTTAGTAACCGTTTTAAAAATGACTACATATGTGGAAATATGTCACGCCTCGTCAGATATTTTAAATCTGCTTATAATATAAAGAAGATTTACTCTTCATTTGAAATGTTACAAAAATGTGGAGGTTATTGCAGGTGTCTAATTTGAAGTGAAGGAGATTTGAACTTTGACTTGGACATTTCGAAGCTTCGCACACCCCTATAAATAATTAAAATATACATATATATATATTTGAAGTTTCAAATCACTACAGTAACAATGATTGATTAATTTTAGTTTTTAATTTCCTCAAGATAAGACTATTGTTGGGTTAAATGTTTCATAAACTATCCACATTCATCTTATTTCAGGTTACCAGATGCGTGTCCAACACGCGAAAGAATCAGACTCGGGTCTGTACGTCTGCCGCGCCCAGAACAGCGTCGGGTTCAAAGAGACGAGTGCGTACATCACCATGACAGCGGGGTACTACTCTCCTGCGAGGGTCGATATAGTGTCCCCAACGACTCGCAGCCCTCCCCCTAGGGTGGACACCTCACAGTTCTCCTCCAGAGAAGGCAGAGCCCCCAAAATAATCATCGCCCCTTATGACATTGAGGCACCCAAGGGTAGTACCATTGAGATACCGTGCAAGACAGACGGGGAACCCAAGCCAACCATTGTGTGGACCAAGGATGGTCTGTCCGTGGTGGTCTCTAAGAGACACAGGTGAAAACCACTAGATTCATAAGGGATGACTTATTCAACTTGAAACAATGGAAGAGCAACCTTTTTTATAAGGTCCATTAAAAAATAGTGGTACCTTACAAGGAATGCACTGAAAGTTCCTAAATGTCAGCTACAGACACTTTTATTTAGACAAGTGCTTGCCAGTATTTCTGTAAAGGACGGTAAAGCTTGTACAAATTAATCGTACATGAATGTAGACGCTTGGGAGCTCAAACCAATCCAAAGTTTACATTTATAGCCACAGCATGCGTCAAAACTTAGGGATCTTGGGTTCTATCCCTGTGCCCAGGTGTCATTTTTTTTAAATTTATGAATACTGTATTATGGATGTTCAAAAACAAAGTGCTTAGGAAGATATTTGGTCCAAAATGGGATGTGGCTATTGTGGAGTGAAGGAAGTTACATAATGATGAGCTACATATCCTGTGCTCATCACGAGACAATGTTAAGATAATAAAGTCTCATAGATTACGGTGGGCAGGACATGCAGTATGAATGGTAGAATCTAGAACCTTTTTCAGCGTACTGATTAGCAAATCTAATGGGAAGACCCAGGCACAGATGGGAGGATACCATTTGAATGGACCTGAGAGAGATAGGGTGTAATGAGGTGGACTGGATAGAACTAGCTCAAGATAGGGATAGGCTGTAATGAAACAGACCGGATAGAACTAACCCAACATAGCCACTTAGTGCTAGCATAAAGTGCTGATGTGTATATGAACTCACACATTTCAGAGTGTCAGCAGTGGGAAGTCTATTTGTATCGAACATATCAAGGACAGATGCCGGTATCTACGAGTGTCTGGCGGTCAATGACAACGGGCAAATAAGAGCGCAGGGAGAGTTGACAGTGAAAGGTTAGTCCTCATAAGAAAATATTTAGATAATTTGTTGATTGAAATATAATGATTCTAAATAGTTTACTTTCTTGTAAAGAGAAAGTGTTGCAAAACATGAAAATTTTCAACATAAAGATTATAATAGATTGACCTATTACGTGCCCTTAAACTCAAAAATGAAACCTTAAAATCGTCTGTCTATCTGTACCTGGGCTACAGCCTAAATAGTTAAATGGATTTTATTCAAAATGTATATTTAGATGTTAAATGATCATACCTCGAAATTAATACTGTATTGATAAAGATTCTGGCTTCAAAATGAACATTAGCTTACTTATAAATATTTCTTCTTTAATTCAAAATTAAAAAAAAAAATTTATTAACTATTTTGTTCTCATTGAATATCTGAGGAGTATTTTATGTGGTAAATAATAATGTATACTTGTTTTATGGAAGAAAATTTATTTAAATGCGGTTCCTGATGACTGGTTTTTTAAATATTTTGAATATGGGTTCAACCGCCAACAAGTTTGTTTAAAATGGGTATTTGGGAAATATTTTACATAGTAAATAAGGATTTAAAATGAACACACACACACATTATGATTTTGTCATATTGAAAGTACTAAAACTTATGGGATGGCGAAAAAGATATTTTTGGATGTTTATTGCAGTTTTAAATAAATATATAATTTATAATACATACTGTTTTAATTGACAAAATACTAAATTAAGTAGAGCTAATAGTCACGTCAAAGAAACATAAAAATGTTGTCTTCATGTTCCTTGCAGACGAGATCCATGTGGGGCCTGGAGATCGTTTCGTCCGTGTGGCATTCGAGGAGGCGAGGTCTGCCGTAGACCGGGCCGTGAATGAGACCTTGAGGAAGCTGTTTGAACGAGATCGAGGGGACAAGCCCGCCTCACCCAGTGAGCTTTTTCGACTGCTGAGGTTCCCCAATGCTGCAGCCCGGGACGTGGCCAGGGCAGCCGACGTTTATGAGAGAACATTGTACAATATCAGGAAACACGTGGAGGCCGGGATGAAGATCAACCTGACTAAGGGTACGCAAAAACTAGAGGAAATACGAGGTGAACTATGCCCATCCAAGGTCGGTAAATAATAGAAGCCATTTTGGTTAGAGATTTAAATCCTGTACTGCAGCCTACTACACATTTGGTTCATCTATATATTTACACTATTAGGGTAGAGATGAGAATAGTAGAATTTTGCAGAAATGTAGCAGCCTTTGTATGAGGGGGATAGTGGTAAACCATTTAGAAAAAAAAATCCCTCAGAACACCCTAACGGGGATCGAACCACGATATAGTTTATTACGAGAGTGGCACCTTAGACCATGTGACCAACGAGGCAGGTAAGGCTTTAGTTAGGTATAACTAGTGGAGATCTGTTTATTCACCAACCCTGCACAAACAACCAATGCCTGTCCTCTCTCTAATGGAGATCTGTTTATTCACCAAACCCTGCACAAACAACCAATGTCTGTCCTCTCTCTAATGGAGATCTGTTTATTCCCCAACCCTGCACAAACAACCAATGTCTGTCCTCTCTCTAATGGAGATCTGTTTATTCACCAACCCTGCAAAAACAACCAATGTCTGTCCTCTCTCTAATGGAGGTCTGTTTATTCACCTGCAGACTTCTCTTACAAGGAACTGCTGTCCTCGTCCCACCTGGAGCTAGTAGCGAACCTGTCGGGTTGCATGGTCCACCGACCCTTCACCAACTGCTCTGACATGTGCTTCCACAGCAAGTACCGGGCCATTGACGGGACCTGTAACAACCTGCAGCACCCCATGTGGGGGGCTTCACTCACAGGATTCAGGAGGATACTCAAGCCCATCTACGAGAATGGATTCAGCACACCGATAGGTAAGGTTCAGAGACAACCAAGGGAGTGACCTCTTACGAAGGAATTGTACACTATGTCTATCCATGCCAACCTGACGGCTCAGAAAACTAGTGAAATGTTGGGAATAACAAGAGATGATAGTTCAGTAGGCGAGTTTTGTGTTTGTGCTTGAATTCATCAGTGTTGCTTGGATTTCCTCCTAATATTGTGACTAACTAAGAACTTTTAAGATTTAAGATAAGGGCCAACTTCATTTCTGAAGAACCCCCCTCAAACTTGAAATTTTACTTCCCTCTTAGTTGTCAAATACAATGGTGAAGCATGTTTGAACAGTTCTTGTGGACTGTACTCCCCACTTGCTTCCCATTTGACTCTCAGCTCTAGACAAGTCCGTGTATTGGAAGGGCTTTGGGCTAATAAATGAACTGTTGAATTAATCACATGTAGTTGAGTGACTCTTGCTAACTTGCTTCTGATCCTGATCTTGATTAATCCAACATTTGGTTGAAGACTTGAAATAATACAAATTTACCAATGGTTAGAATGACTTCAATTTTCTTGTGCATTTGACTCGTGTTACTCCATGTAACAGCCATTGGCTCTCCGTCCTAGATGTTGCATCATTTGAAACCAGTCATGTTGTGTCGATTACTCCATGAACAGTGAAGTGGCCGAGCGTGCCATTATTCAGAGGTAGACCAAAGCCCCTGGCGTTGCTTGACGTAATCACAGGGTACATCAGAGCTCTCTACGTAATCACAGGGTATATCAGAGCTCTATATACTCTGACTACGTTGCTTGAAGCAATCAAAAGGGACATCAGAACTCTCTATACTCTGACAATGTTGCTTGCCACAATTACAGGGCAAATCAGAGCTCTTTATACTCTGACAACGTTGCTTGCCGCAATAACAGGGTACATCAGAGTTCTCTATACTCTGACAAAACGCTTGCCGCAATCACAGAGTACATCAGAGTTATCTATACTCTGACTACGTTGCTTGCCGCAATTACAGGGTAAATTAGAACTTTCTATACTCTGACAACTCTTGCCACAATCACAGGGTACATCAGAGTTATCTATAGTCTGACAACGCTTGCCGCAATCACAGGGTACATCAGAGTTATCTATACTCTGACAACGCTTGCCGCAATCACAGAATACAATCAGAGTTCTCTATACTCTGACAACGCTTGCCGCAATCACAGGGTACATCAGAAGAACTCTTTATACTCTGACAACGTTGCTTGCCGCAATCACAGGGTATATCAGAGTTCTTTATACTCTGACTACGTTACTTGAAGCAATCACAGGTTACATCAGAGCTCTTTATACTCTGACAACGTTGCTTGCCACAATCACAGGGTACATCAGAGCTTTCTATACTTTGACAAAGTTGCTTGACACAATCACAGGGTAAATCATAGCTCTTTATACTCTATGTTACTTAATGCAATCACAGGTTACATCAAAGCTCTTTATACTCGAATTACGTTGCTTGCCGCAATCACATGGTACATCAGAGCTTTCTATACTCTGACAAAGTTACTTGACGCAATCACAGGGTACATCAGAGTGTCTCACTGACTACATTTAGTTTGCGAAACATTTTACAGGCACAATTTAGCAATGCTTATCTTGGTACAGCTGCGCTTTGTCAATGATACCTCTCATGATTAAAAATACAATATTGACAATAATAATAATAATAATAATAATAATAATAATAATAATAAACTAAAGGCCAGTTTTGTAGTCTGATGCCTCAAGTAATAATGAGTCGACCCCAACCCTCTTCCCCTAAATTATTGTAAGGGTGGCTAGGGTTTTGGGGGGTCGGCACAGGAGGAGGATTTAAATATAAAACTGGTTAGACTCTTAGACAATTTGATTATTTTCAGCATTATGTCAGGTTACATGGATGAACAGGTTTGGTTGAGGGTTAAGGAAGTGGTTGTGGTCGTTGATAGTCTGGGAGTGTATAAAGCCTGAATAATCCTGAGATACTCGCTCATTCTCTAAAGGTGAGGCAAATTGGAAGCGAGGCTGCCTCGGCTGAGTTGGGCGAACACAATGAAGTGATATGTGGCTGGGCCAACACGATGTTGGTATATCAAAGTGAGGCTACACGGACGTGTGTCTTCATTCAGCCTCGACGTTCCTCTCTTCAAATTTGCCTCTAGTGTATACTCACCTTAAAGAGTTCATGGTACAGTTCCCGAGCACACCTCAGCTTACTGCGTTTATCACTCAAAAGAAAGTGATCCTCACCAAGCAGCCTCCCCACAAGAGACTCCTCCAAAAATACTTATCATTCTCAGCCTTTCACCATCTTGGGATTCGGTCCACCTACCAACGGGGACGAGGACACGTGGTTCCCAAGAGAGGCTGCCAAACAGTAGTTCTCATAAGAGGGTTGGCTGCAGTCAGTGTTAAGCAAAGGCCACATGGATCTGCCATGATACAAAATACTCGGATAACAATTACCTTATTACACTCTCAAGCTCCCGGCATACAAGATCGTAATGGTGGATGCAATAAAAGTTGAAACTAATTACACTAATTTAAGGGCATTACAATAGATTATATGCTTAATTGTAGGATTATTATTTTTTTGGAAACTATCCATCTATTCATGTAAAGATGCCGGTACCTATTTACAGGCGTTTGAACCTATGTTTCTAACAACCGAGATGTGGTGATTGGATGGTGGTGTGCTCTTATAATTAAAAGGAAGGAGGGGGAAGGGAGGTGGTGGGGGGCTACTTAAAACTTACCCCTTTTATCCATTCATTACAATAATGCTTAACACCCTTTCTATCAGGATGGAAGAAGACAGTGAAGTATTACGGTTTCCCGAAGCCAAGCGCACGACTAGTGTCTACCAGTCTCATCAGCACAACAAAGATCACTCAGGACACTCACTACACTCACATGCTGATGCAATGGGGACAGTTCCTGGACCATGATTTGGATCACGCCACCCCTTCGGTCAGCAGCGAGAGTTGGGATGGCATCGACTGCAAGAGGTTAGACCAGTTCAACTCGCGGCACACTGAACAAGGCACTAAAATTGTCAAGGCATACCATTAGGTTTTTTAAGGAGAGCTTTTTACATTAAAAAAATTAGTACTAAGATTGTATTTTAAGTTCAATAGCTTAAGTTCTAACAATTGAAATATTATTAAAAATAATGTTTTTTTAGCACTCCATCTTACCACCTGTTTGGGTTATGCGCCAGTCTATTAATTATGCTAATGTGTTAGGGCTGAGGAAAGTTGAATTTAGAGGAAGTGTACTCACATTTGTTTGGAAAGAGAATGGGAAACCATTTAGGGAAAAACACCCTTAGTGCATCCGACCAGGATTGAAATTCGATCTCCCCGTCATAAGCAGTCTTATGCTGGTGTCAGATGGGGGGGGCCACCCGGGAGGCACCACTCGGGTCGCACCATTTCCTTTTGTTGTCATTTGCTCACAACTTGGGTGGTGTGATCCGCATGTATAGTAATCATCTGAGGAAACATCCCATTGTACTGGACGCTGTTGAAGTTCATAAATGAAGGCTTCATTGTCAAGCTCCAATGCAAAATGGCCACTTCTCATGGTATGTGACAGACTGGATGAAAAACAACAGGTTGACGAATTGGCGCCACCTGTAAGTAGCGCAATGAGTCGCAGATGATTGACCCTCGCGCGCCACCCCTTATGACATGAGCAATTAAAATGTCCTTACCCAGGTGGCCCCGTCTGACACCAGCCTGAGTCTTTTGCGAGAGTGATGTCTTAAACCATGCGCCTACCAGCAGGCCTCGGCGGGGAGGAAGGGGGTAGGGGGGGAAGTATTTCAAAAGATTTATTTTTGTTCCTCAATTTTTAATTTTTTTTTCCTCGCGAGGTATTCAAGATTTATATTAGAGTTGAGTTGAATCCACTTTTTACCAAATCCAAATCTTAATTTTAACCTACAAATCTTTAATTCTAATCTTGTGAAAAATTACAAACTTAAGAGGAAATAAAAATCTTAACAAATTTTTTTTTGTCATAAGGAGTTGACCATAACATTCATACATTCAGTTAAGTGGTAATATTGTTTTGTCACTGCGTCATAATATCCATTCGGGTGACATTCATTTAAACTAATTACACTGATGTGTTAAATATGAAGGAGGTTAGATTTATATGAAATTTACTCACATTTACATGAGGAGAGAGCAGAAAACCATTTTCAAAAAAATTACCCTCAGTACACCCGGCCCAAGATTCGAACCCCGTTCTCCCTGTCAACGGCAGTCCAGTTTATTGCAAGAGGATTGCCTTAAGAGTTTAGACCATTCAACCCCAGAAGCAGGTACATTAATGGCCTGGAGTTTGGTTGTTAATTATGTCATATAATTAGTTTGGGGATGAACCACCAAAAGTAGTTATTGAGCCTTAAAACAAATTTCGGTTGAAATTTTGAAAAAAAAAAATCTTTATTTTCTCGAATTTTCAAATCTCAAATCTCATGAAGAATTAAAGGGCCACATCCCCACTCTTCTGAGCAAATAGTGATAAAATTCCTCAGATTCATTATTTTTGAGATCATACGGATTGTACTCGTCTAGTGTGGGCAAAAATAAATTAAGAATGAAAGTTAAGAATAAATGCAACAAAAATAAAACCACAAATCACAAACAGATTTAGCTACATATGATATACTCTTGTCGACCTCTGTGGTCTCAGGGTAAAGTGCTCACCTCAGGTCTCGATGTTCGTGGCTTCTAACCCAGTCCGGGTCGACGGATTTTTCCTGAGCAATAAAAATCTGTAACACAACTTCCTTAGGAGGGAAAGTAAAGCCGTCGGTCCCATGTCGATTGTGGCATGTAAAGGAACCCTGGAAGGTAGGGGAAAATGCCTTCTCCGTCAAAATTGGTAGGGCCCTTTCGAGCTCACTCATAGAAATTCAGTGTGGAAGTCAACGGGGAAACACCACAACTCCTTAACTCTACTAGTACATGGGATTTCTACCAGCTAGTGCAGGCAGCACTAACCAGTCGAAGGGCTGAATGTATGCCTAGCTATGGATGGATATAAATCACATCGGGCCAACCTTCGGGCTGTTGACTTAAGAGAAAGTATACTCTTAATCAAAAGAAAAATAAGTAAAACAATCTAATGAACCTTCATTTACCGAGTAGGAATATTCCAGCACTTGTGTATCTATGTCAGGTGTCGGCAACCTTTGTGGGCCCCAATCGACTTTTACATTTATCATTGTTATTAGCACTGTGTCTTACTACCCGTTCGGGTTGTACGCACTTATGCTAATGTATAATGGTAGAGTTATTGTGAGGTGAAATGGAGGACCTACAGTTTAAAGTGGAATCCAAACCACAGTGGAGGCCTGGCATTCCACACATTCACAAGTTTTGATTAATACACGTCTTGTCAGAGGTGAAGGAAGGGTTTGGCAATCAGATAAATCTGTGCCGGGACTGAGGATTGAACCCCGGACCCCCAGCACAGAAGTTGGACACCTTACCCCTAGACAGCCAGGTCACCTTTCATTTATCAAAGGTCCCACAGTTACCCTATGTTTCTCAACTTTTTTTTATACATTTTGGATTTATTCCTTAAATTCAATACTTATGACCCTGCCTTTATATAAAATACATAAAATAAATAAAATGGACTCTTTGTTAACCTTGAAAGGTAGCAGGCTTACCTTGTCAGATTACACTATGGCCCTATCTTATAAGCTGTACCATAGTAGAACCATGAAGGGTAAGCTTGCCTTTATGTGACTATATAGTTTTCTTACACGAAAATTGATAAAAAAAATTGCTGTGAGATCGACCTATTGCCAAACCCTGCTCTATATGGTATGAGTCACTCAACATTATTATACTGTGAATTGTTTCCATTCCAGGTCTTGCGACTATGCGGCCCCTTGCTTCCCCATGGAGGTTCCTCCAAACGACCCTCGCATCAAGAACAGACGCTGCATCGACTTTATACGCAGCAGCTCGATATGCGGCTCAGGTCAAACGTCGGTGTTGTTCGACACTGTCATGCCGAGAGAGCAGATCAACCAGCTGACCTCATACATTGATGCATCACAGGTAGATCACGCTTGTAACAACTTCAACATAGGTACAGTAACTTTAAAACTTATTTACATACCAGGAAGATGGAGGTCATGGAGAGCATGTTAACTGTCACCAGGAGAAACAGGAGTACATGAGATAGTAGAGGAAGAAAGGCTGAGATGGTATGGTAATGTAATGAGGATGGAAAAGAAAGAAATCCCAAGGAGAATGATGGAAGTGAAGTAACTAGGGAAAAGACTGCAAGGGGGACTAACAATAGATGGGAGAGGTAGGTAATAGTATTTATTGTACAAATGAGATGAGAATAATGGGCGTGAGTAAGAGAGGAAGATTGGTGGAAAGATAAAGGAAGTGATCTGGCCATAGGCTGGAAAAAATTCCCGCTACCGGCGATGACGACGACTACTTACCAAAATATTTAACATAAAATGAATAACTCCTCAACCCTTGTACCATCACTATGTTTTCCTTTATTAAATTGCTTCACACCCAATTCTACCTATGCGTGCAAAAGATTACCCTAGACTCATTGAAGTGTATTATTTACATAAAAACACAACAAAACATTATAGTATTAAATTTCATAAAACCATTATCGTGATATAATCTGGATGTTTGACAAATATTTCTTTATCATACAGGTGTATGGCTTTGCAAAAGAAGTCGCCCAAGACTTACGAGAATTCCGAACAAACTACGGTCATCTACGCGAGGGCACAAAACTACCCGGTGGCAAGCCTTTCTTGCCTCTGGCCGACGCCCAGCCCAACGACTGCCGCCGCGACCCCACCGAGAGCGAGTTTGGCTGTTTTCTGGCCGGGGACATCCGCTCCAATGAACAGTTGGGTCTCCTCGCCATGCACACCATCTGGATGAGAGAACACAACCGCGTGGCTACACAGTTGCGCCAAATAAATCCGCACTGGGACGGAGACATGCTCTACCATGAGGCTCGGAAGGTCGTGGGCGCACAGATGCAGCACATAACCTACAAGCACTGGTTACCAAACATTCTTGGAGATGAGGGGATGTCGATGATAGGACCCTACGAAGGGTACGACCCGACAGTAAACCCTAGTATTGCCAACGTGTTCGCCACGGCTGCTCTGCGATTCGGCCATTCGCTGATCAACCCTGTCCTCCACCGTTTGAACAAAACATTCCAAACCATTCCAGAAGGGGACGTTCCTCTGCACAAGGCCTTCTTTGCACCCTGGAGGCTCATCCAAGAAGGAGGCGTGGACCCGTTGCTCAGAGGACTCTTCACTGTCCCTGCCAAACTGAAGACGCCCCACGAGAACTTGAATACAGAACTGACAGAACATCTGTTCCAGGTGGCTCACGCTGTAGCTCTAGATCTAGCCGCAATGAACATCCAGAGGGGCAGAGACCACGGAATACCGGGTTATAATGATTGGCGGAAGTATTGTAATTTGTCCGAGGCGGAGACTTTCGATGACCTGAGGAATGAAATTAGTAGTGAATCAGTGAGGAATACGTTGAAAGAACTATATGGGCACCCAGGTATATTAAATACAGTATAATTGAACTATACCTCAGTTTTAGCTTATGTGGTGCTAACTGACAGCTCACAGCTGACTTCTGACGGCTTTGAAAAGCTACCAGACCAAATTATGTATCCCTACACCGAACCATATGATCTGCAAAAAACATGTCTTTAGCAGTTGTCACTTCTGACATTCAAAATTTAGGTATATACCTAAATGTTGACTGTCAGAAGTCAGCTGTGAACTGTCAGTCAGCACCACATAAGCTAAAACTGAGGTATAGTTATCAAAAATAATAATAATACACACTAGTAAGGAAATTTATTTAAATTGAAAATAAACTAGTACATGAAAGAGGGATATGAACAAATAAAAGGAACAAACACAACATGCACTTTACAAGGATCCTATCATTATTTAACAATTTTCTTTTCCTCTTCAAGAGGTAGTCATTACCGCTTTGTCCAGATTCAGCAAAGCAAAGTATGTACTGTGTTTCCTCTTTCCTGTATCTTCTTCCACATATACAAAATTGACCTCAAGAACTAACAAGTGAAAATATGTATTACTAAAAGAGCTATATAAATTAGTGAGCAGATCAAATTGTTAAAATAAAAACGTGTAAAAAAAAAAATTGAACGATAAAAAGAGCTTTTTTTTTTCTTTTGCAAAATGGTCAGCAATTTTGTTTCACCATTCATTATTTTAATTTTAGTTTATACCTAAATTTAAAAAAAAAATTGATATTAATAAATAAGTGTTCAACAGGGATGACCATTTTCTCAACAAGTTGCTATGTTCTAGGTAACATTGATGTATGGGTGGGTGGAATATTGGAGGACCAAATGGACGGCGCAAAAATAGGGCCAACTTTCCGTTGCTTGCTGGTGGAGCAGTTTAAGAGATTACGAGCCGGGGACAGGTTCGTACTAGTTACCTCTGTAGTTTAAAGTTATTCATATATTTTTTAAACTGTGACGAGTGTATCTTGATTTGTAATAATACAGGAGATAAACCTGACAACATTAGTCTAAGGTACAAATAAATAAATAAAAACACCACTTAGGAAGACATTTTTAAATAGTATAATTTTTAATGTTCAAAGAGAAAATATAATACATACAATAAAAGTGATTAATACTATAACCAGTGAGGAAAATAATAATAATAATAATAATAATAATAATAATAATAATAATAATAATAATAATAATAATAATAATAATAATATTAATATACTATTATTATTATTATTATTATTATTATTATTATTATTATTATTATTATTATTATTATTATTACCACCTCTGTGGGTTTAGAGGTCAGAGTTCCTGGCTACAGATCAAGAGGTCCTGGGTTCAATCCCTGACGCTTCCATATTTTTCTGTGAAGCAGTGTGTCTGGAACAGGGTCAAACTCGGCCTCATTAGGACAAATGAGGAGCTACTTTAATAAAGAAGTAGAGGCTCTTATCTATAAAACCGAGATTAACGGCAGGAGGTTGCGTTGTGCTGACCATATCACACCATCTATTCACAAATGTTGGTACTATCTTCAGCAACAAGTGGCGGCCGCTCAGTCAGTATAGCTCGCTTGCAAGATGACTTTTTTAGCTGGCCGACCCCCTTTGAGGCTATTCAAGGAGTTTGAATTTCTGCCAGAAAGTTTCTAAAGTGGAGATTCATCAGGCACCATAAATGTGATTCGAAAGCCCCTCTATTCTAGGGATGAACATTAAACATCAATGTATTCCCCATTGATGTTTGTTGATCAATGATTTTCAACCATCGACGATTTTTATTGATGTCTGTGACATTAATATATTCATATGTTAATTTTGAAAATAGTGTGTATTTTTATTAGATGTGTGTTTAAGTATGTAGTTTGTTTAAATTCATTCATACTAATTTATTACAAATGCACTTTAAGTACAGTTATTTTAACAGATTTGAAAAATATCACCCATTTTATTTTGTACAGCATAAATGTTTTGAAAAGATATATTTTTCTCATCGATGATACATTATCGACGAGGACATTGATATTTTTCATTCAATCTGAGGAAAAAAAACAAAAAAATATTATTTTTTTAGCACTGCGCCTTAGTACCCATTTGGGTTGTATGCTTATTTACTAATTACACTAATGGGTTAGGGATGAGGAAAATTGAATTTAGAGGAAGTGGATCCACATTTCTATGGAGAGAAAAGAAAAGTGAAAAACCATTGAGGGAAAACTACCCTCAGTACACCCGACCAGAATCGGACCACTATCTCCCTGTCATCTACAGTCTTGTCTATTGCGAGCTTAGCACCTTAGACCATGCCGCCACCAAGACGGATATTTAAAATAAAATAAATAAAATCGTATTATATAAAAAGTGTTTTGATGGCAGATTTTGGTACGAGAATCCATCGGTGTTCAAACCGGAGCAGCTGACCCAGATAAAGCAATCCACCCTGTCAAGCGTCCTGTGCAATAATGGGGACGACATCTCGGACATCACGCACGATGTGTTTGTACTGCCTGCAGAGCAACCCTCCAGGTTGGTGTCCTGCACCGAAGTGCGTCAGATGGACCTGCGATTCTGGACCGAGTGCTGCAACGGTAAGTGCCCATGATTTAGTCCCACCTCCTGATACACAAGAAGCGGTGGAGTGGCTAGGGGAGCCGACTTTTGGAACATGGGAGTCTGATTTGATCCTCTGTGCTGCCTGGTAGACTTTAATATTTCTATATGGGTTACTTCTATTACTCAGATTCAAGTGTATAGTATGAGGTGTGTTGTCTTAGGTTAAGGTAGTTTATAGTTTCATACAACCATGTATCAATAAAGCATTAAATTAATTGATGAACCATAGTAATGAGGGACTAAATGTGAATTTTCCAAAACATTGTTATTTCAGGCCATTTTTTACACATAGCTTAACTTAGTAGAGAACAATTAAAAACTATTAATAGACATTCTGCCTTTTGACAGTTCAATTTAATTTTCCAAATTGAGTCGTATCGCATATCCTATCAGCATCTGCCTGTTTTTATATCTTAAAACCTCCTCTTGTTTCCTTGTTTGAGATCATCCATCAGTTGGTCTTCCTGGTCCCCTTCTTACTTCCTCCTTGCCTTCTATGACATCACTCAATAACACATTCTTTTCAGAAAGGACCTTATCTTAAAGCAAGAAACGTTACTAGATCTTATTTCACATATTCATATGTCAAGACATGAGATGTGCAGCTGTCACTTTTGATAGCTATTATCAATCGTACCTATAAAATAACAATAATAATATTGTAAAATGTTATCAAAGTTGACCAAAGAAATATATTTTTATTTTCTAACAGGCTCTTCCAGTAAAAATTTCCCTTTACACACTCAACTTTAGTACAAGAATTGTGTAATAATACTATAAGGACAAACTAGTAGACAAATATATTTTGTTAGGTAAGATTATCTAGGATTAAACCCCGCCAAACTAAAATCAGCCTCTAATAATTCAACCACAGCTAAATCAAAATAAACTCATGTGCTTAGGATTAATTTAAATAAATCACATACTCATTTTCATGTCTGTACTTCGGTTTTCGATTTTTCTCAGACTGCAGCAACTCTGGAGAGTTCAACAGCATCACGCAGCTGAGCTCAGCTCGCTCCCGCAGGGACCTCGGATTTTCCTACCCCAGCGACAAGCCCCAAAGAGCCGACTTTCTTTACTCAGACAAAACCACGATCTACCACAACCTCACCAGCCCAACGACGACGACGACGACAGAGAGACCAGAGACCTTCAACGAGGTGCGGGCAGACGACAACGAGATAGACGAATGGAGGAGTTTCAAAAGACCATCAAGCAGCTGCGAAGGAAGATCAGGAAGCTGGAGCACCACTGCCAGGTCGGGGGTGGAGCAGGGGGGAAACAGCATGGGGGGAAGTGCTTGGACGTCGATGGGAACTGGAGGAAGAATGATGAAGTGTGGAAAAAAGACGCGTGTACCAAGTGTACCTGTCAGGTAAGTGCAACATCAAGATGTTTTATTTCTATCTCACGTTTTACTACCAGTTTGGGTTGTACGCATGAAAACTCACTATGTCAATGTGTTAGGGATGAGGAAGGTTGAATTTATACGAAGAGCACCCGCATTTGTGTGGAGGGAGAGTGGACCTATAAATTCAACCTTCCTCTTCTCTAACACATTAGTGTAGTTCATATGCATATAGCAAATACGGGTAGTGAGATACAGTGACCAAAAAAAAGTGCAGAAAAAAAGTCTAAAAACAAAGAATTATATAGAATTACTGAAACCATCTAATGACTATAATATATATTATTTCGACTTGTACAGATAGCTAGCAGTTGGCTAGTGTGGCTGACTCTGGTCTGGGGTTTAAACCTTGACTAAATTAGATGGAGGTTGTTTCTTTCGTTTCCACAATGTGGAATTACCTCTTCAAGAGAAATTTGGTAGTTTCTTAAAAATAAATCCTCTTATTATTTCCTCAACACACTGACAGAATGGTATACTTATCACAAAAAAAAAGTTATAATTCAAGAGTTAGTTTTATTTACAGTTAAATAATTGATAATCTTTGGGGTCTAGTGGTTATAGTTCCTAGCTACTGATCCATAGGTCCCGGGTTCAATTCCCGGCGCTTTCAGATTATTCTGTAAAGCAGTGGGTCTGTAATGGGGTCAACTTAGCCTTGTGAGGACAAATGAGGAGCTACTTGAATAAAGAAGTAGTGGCTCCGGTCTAGAAAACTGAGAATAATGGCCAAAGGGTATGTTGTGCTGACCACATGACACCCTTTATCCGTGAAAGCCACTATCACTGCCAACCAAGATCGGCCGCTCAGTCCAGTCGGTATGGCTCGATTGTGGGCTGACGCCATGGAAATTTATTTTACAGTTTTTTTATCGTCACATCTTATTACCTTTTCAGATTATAAATATATACAATTACTCTATAATGGGGTGGGAATGAGGAAGGAAGTATTTTAGAGGTAATCTAACCGCATTTGCATGGAGGAAGAGTGGGAAACCATTTAGTAAAATCCACCCGAATTAGACCAAGCCGGAATTTTAACCCTGATCTGTCAATCTAACATGAGAGTGACGCCTTAGACCATTTGGCCACTGAAGTGGGCTTTTTTTTACGGCTAAATTAATAAAAATATTGAGCAGCTTAATCATTTGTTTTTAAATTGTAATTTTTCTGTATGTTTAAAATATGTTGTGGTTTTGTTATTCTTGTTTCAAACTATGGTGTGTGGCTTGTTGTTGATTAAAGGAGAAGCAGGTGACGTGCACAACCACCAAATGCTCCGCTGTCCAATGCACGGCCCCAACTCTGCGCACAGGAGAGTGCTGTCCTGAGTGCACATAGAAACACTCGCAAGAAATGTAGCATGATCCCAACATCTCGAGCGCAGAAAGGTTTATAGCCCCAGACTGTTAAAACTAGTTTTCGACTGGAATCAAAATTCTTTTGATTGCCACGCAAAGTCTCACTTAACCTAACCTTCCCTGTACACGCACTTGTAACTATTCCATCGTCATCATATGCGTCTGGAACTTCCTGAAAACCTTTGAAATACTTATTACTGCTCACATTGACATTTTAAACTTGCCCCCGATAAGAAATCTAGCTCTAGACCTCTTAGTAACTGCGTCACACCACTTTACCTGTGGATGAGTTTACGAGAAAGATCAGGTGAAGTCAGGTTAGGAACTGTAAAAACCTTCCACATTTGTGGCAGAAGGAATTTGCAAATTTCTTTGTTTTTTTTAACATTTTTTCTATCTCTTGCATGCACAAATTTGAGTTCCGGCTTTGATTATTTTATATCTAAGAGTTGGATTCTTTCATTGTTGATTTTTTTCTGTCCAAACTGTACAGGATCACATTTTACATTTCGAATCGAACAAGTTAAGAGTAGATTGAACGCATTCTAACAAGTTCCTGGGGCAAAACTTTTAACGCGTTGGCCGGATGTGATAATGGTGCATCAAGGAGTGGGAAGAGAGGGGGGGNNATGGTAACTAGTCAATCCATTAAATCTTGAGTTTTTGTATGATTAACTGCCAGCATTTAAGAGTTTTTTTATTTCATAATTTTGGGAGGAATAAAAAGTTTAATGTAATATAAATGAAGACATGCAACACGTGTGTATGTTGTGTCCTAGTTGTGCGTGTTTTTAATATGTATACTAACTGTTTGTTGATTGTACAGGTTACTATTTTGTGTTCAACTGTATTATGTAAAAATGAAAATCATGTTATTTTTATTATTTTATTGTTAAGGTGGGTTTTTTTTGTGCCAATACTGTACCGCTTGTACGGAACCACATAAATATAGTCTGTTTTTAAATTCTCAGCCCATCACTGTCTTTCAGTTGAGGAAGGGTTTGCGCGAGTTACCGAAACTCGAATAATTAATACTCTCGTGTCATGATATAAAACTGAACAGGACTAGAGACCAGACAACCATTTTCTTGATAACCACTTGGCAGTGGCGTACAATAATAATGCTGTTTCGGGAGGAAAAGTGCTTGAATGGGAAATGGCTAAGCAAATGACCTATCGCGCCTGATTTTAAAATGCAATCCAGAAATTAACTGAAAAGAAAGGCAACACAGTCAACTCTGCTAAATAAGGCTTCTAATATTTATCACCGAATCTTACCACCCATTTTGGTTTTAAACATTTGTAATAATTACATTAATATGGTGGGCATGAGGAAAGTTGAATTTTTTAGGAAATGTACCCTTAATGCGCCGAAGGACACCCAACCTGGATCCAACACCCAATTTCCCTGTCATTAGCAGTCCAGTCTATTAAAAGAGTGATGCTTTGGACAATTGTTGCTATACACTTGCACCATTCAAAGATAATGACACAGTACAAAACGGGATGAGAATTCATATGTATTATTTATTTTGCTTCTGAAAATAATTAATTATATCTATTTACAGAGACTTGGTGGAAGTAATTACTAAATAAATAGGGGCTGAAAATAATTACTATGTACCTTTATTCAATTTATATGTTGGCTGGTGGGGAGGAAGGGGGGCGGGGATGTGTATAGCACTGACTCGTTATTTTTAATGTAAAAGGAGATTAATTAAAATTCCCATATGAAAAGGAGTTTAATTTTACAATGGTAATCCTAGATAAGACTATTTCAAGTAAGGTATAGTAAAAAATGAAAAATATTTAATTATTAAAAGATTTCTCTCTTAATCTTAAAACTTAGATACATGCCTGTTATGATTGAACCAAAATTTTGTTTAACTATATCCAGATATATAGAAACCAATTATATATATATATGTGTGTGTGTAAAAAAATAAAAATAAATGGAAATCAGATTTTCACAACTGTGAACCTGTTGAATATTGACAACTCTGAAGAAGTTCCACTTTAAAAAAGGTTGTATTCGTAGTTCGTGGCCAATGTTTGAATTAAAACTACTGTTTGTGGCTTTGAGGAAATAGTATCTCATGGTATTTCGGCTGTTGTTACAACAGCTATCATCTGGTATGGTTGACGAAATAAGCTGTGTGCCTGATGAGAATTTGAGCTCAATTTATGGAGTCGCTATTTAAGTAAATAAATTGACCCCAAATGCTCACCCATCACATAACTTTCTGGTTCACCGGCTGAGATAATAGCTGTTGTAACTATAGCTGAAATGTGTTAAGTTACTATTTCTTCAGTGCGGCTCACTCTCGAGAACAGTAGTTTTAATTAACTGAAGTTTACTAGTAAAATATTATATTTGAAATGATGTAATATTTGCTACAAAAGTGGATAAAGATAGTGGAGAGTGGAGGAGGTTACACAATGATAAGTTATATATACTGTACTAATCACCAGACATTATTAGGATAGTCAAATCTTGCAGGTTACATTGGGCAGAGCATACAGTGTGAATGGAAGTAAACTAAAACCTCATTCAAGGTTGACTGGATAACCCAATGGGGAAGAGACAATTGGGAAGACCTAGACGCAGTTGGGAGGATAACATTAGAATGAACCTAAAATATATAGGGTGTAATGAGGGGGACTGGATAGAACTGCCTCAAGATAGGAATAGTTGGTGTACTTTTGTAAGTGTGACAATGAAGTTTCAAGTTCCTAATGCCATAGAGTAAGGTATTTGAAATGTTGTACGCAAAAATATATATTTAAAAAAAAGGGTTAACCAAGGGCTTGCTTAACTGGCCCCACACACGTCACTGCCACTTGGTACTTAGGAATGAAAATCTGTGACATGGACAGATATTTTACTATAAAATATTTAATCTACTGAATACATCTTGTAATAAAAATACTATTACATTTGTTAGAAAAATGTTTCAAACTATCAAAGGTAGTTATTTAGTTGCTCCCTTAACAAAACTATCATTTATTCGATAGACACATAATAAAGGTTTACAAAGTGTATATTTACGATTCATAATTTCGAGTATAATGCTTGACCTTTATAACTTGGGGGGTTTGGTAATTTTAATATAGATTTTACTGTATTGGTAAGACATTTAATTGTCACTGAACTTAATAAATGTATCAGTGGACATTATATTTATTAACCTCTAGTTGATATGCTTTGTAAATTTCATTTCCAGACCTTATTTCTAGGGCTATTTATTCCAATTTGATAAAAATCAACTTATTATTATTATTGTAAAATTATGTTAAAACGAGTTATTTAGAACTTGAGGTGCATAAATATGACAAGAGTGGCAAGGTCAATATAAGAATTGTATTTAATAAGTCATAAAATGGGTGTTATTTGTGAGCTAGGTTTCTTGAATGTTTTGAAAAAGCTTTTACACACTGATTTTTGTATTATATTGTATTCAGCATCAGAAATTAACTTATTCAGTGTTCAAAAGCGAGCATATTGGTGCTCTCAATTATTTGGTTTAAGGATTCCTCTGAAATGTTTAGCCTAAAATTAGTATTCTTCAAACATAAATATTAATAATTATAATACATATGAAAAATAGTTCAAAACGATGTTTTGGCTGCTCGGCTAACATTCCTCAATCACATTTTTTATCTATTTAATTTGTATGCTCTAATGTCTGTATAACAAATGGTAGCAGTTAACTAAAGGTTTAGAACTAATGTGGTTGACTTTTGATCGGCTGCATTCAAATTTTAACTGGGGATAATTTAAATTTTACAACTAAATTTTGTAGTTTAATACCATTATGAAGATATTATGTATCAATTAAAATATTGATCCAGCCATGTGCTGAAAGTATCATAAATTTTGTGAAAGTATTTGATCAAAATTTTGTTCCTTGCCACTTGTTATCGATATTTGCTGGTTAATTTAGACGTAGCTGCACAATCCAGCCCATTTATTGCACGCACCAAGATAAGATATTCTAGACAAAGTCCGTGAAAACGGTTCAATGCAAACTGTGGCTAAAATGCCGCTCATTAAGACTCCAAAGTTGAGCATTGTTTAAAACTCGACTCTTAAAATTGATCCAATTCCTTCTTTATATTCTTTCTATGGTTGTTATACATTTATTTGCTCCTATGTTTTCTTTTGTGGTGCCTATCAGTTTTCACTTTTCCTCCTTCAAAATTCCAATGAAGCCAAACTTTGGTTAGACAATTGAGCTGCAAGGCAACTATTCATTACCTCTTTGTCCAATGGTGTCAGTGTAGAGTGCGAGATATTTTCATCTTTTCACTGTGAAGGTCATATTGGTTTTGTTCCTTTATCTTATTTCAACATAATGGGTTTGTTATTTCCCACAATCCACCTAAAAATGAACTAGGGGTGATTTGGGAGTGATATGAAAAGGGAAGCCAAATGTAAAGAGTTGTATCATTACTAGTTTATCATAAGAATACTGCCTGCGAAGAAGCTTAATCAAATAGTCTGGCAAAAACTGGTTTGATGATTTTTTTTTGTTAAAGTGTAAAACTAGAATTTGAAATGTGGACCTTTGTCTTTACATACCAACATGTTAATTGAACCTTCAAGGTTCATAACAAAGATCCATCTCTCTTAAGATCCAAGATTCAAGTATATTGAAGAATTAACAGTCACTACAATCAGTGCATGCACATACTAATTTGTTAACATCTCAAATAAGGTGTCACTCTCGTGTTAGACTAGGCTGCCGACAACAGGGAGATCAAGGTAGAGCCCAGTAGGTTGTACCAAGAGGGGTTTTTCCTAAATTGTTTTCCACTGGCCCTCCATGCAAATGTGGGTACACTTATTCTAAATGCAATCCTCCTCATCCCTAACTGATTAGCACAATTGATACACAAGTGTATAATCTGAACATGTAGTAAGATTTGGTGCTAAAAAAACTCAAATATAAATAATTATTCAAATATAAATAATAAATTGAAATATATTTACAATAAAAAGTATTTTCTGAGGAACCCAATCCTGGGCTTTTTCCAAAAAATAAGATTTCAAGAAAAGGTCCTTCCTTGCTTGTTAATTAAACTACCCTATTATTTATAATTAAACCTAACCATGTCCGTTTTAGAAGTGAATTCTTTAACAAATTATCTGCTATTCCTCTTGCTAAGAAGTGCAGTGTTCCTTGATTACTTAACAATATTTATCCCTATTCCAGAGGTATTGCGTGCTCCACCATGGCAGATAAGTGCCTAGGTGAGGCATAGTCAGCGCGCCTCAGATATCCTTTGTTTTTTAACTCTTGCAGCATAAGTTGATCCTGACAATAAGTTTAAGGAGCGCATACAACATAATGAGGGGGAAGGGCCAAAACCGAGACAAACCATAAGGAGATCCCCGCAGAAATGGAATTGTCATAAGAAAAAAATCATGTAAACTAAAACATTTCTCATAATCTTTGTCAAGGTTAAGATCCTTTAATTTGGACATATTTTCTTGGAGTATTTTATCTTAATCATGAAGTACTAATCTCGCAAATGGAATGAATGTTGACTAGGTTGGTCATAAAAAGAATGGAATACTTTTACATTTAGCAGGTCAGGGTGCTATTTACTCATAGCCAATAGCAAACTTTCATCTTTCTATGTAATGATTCTTTCCCACTGTTAGAACATCCCGCACCACCCCCAGAAAATGTTCCACGATAGGACAATATAAGCCATTTTATAAAAGTATATTTCATAATAAATGATACCATAATTACTTCATCACTAAGAGACTACTCGTACAAATTATTCAAGTTTACTAGGAACTGGATCTAGAATTAGTTGGAAAATATGACTATAAATGTAGATGTCAGCGAAATGTTTGTTAGAAACACATTTTGTAAGGAAACATTAACTCTATAAACCTTATAACATTAATGTAAATATATTATTAATATAGTAATGCTTTATTATTTTTAACAGTTTTTATTTTTTCCACACTGCCATTTTTTTTGTTGAGTATTTTTTTTCAATTATATTTCTTGTCATTTATCAATGTTAACGCCCAATACATTTTATAAATTTCTTTGGAAAATAGTTTTTAAATAACATTAGGTTATGAACCTAAATACACTGCCATGACAATTATATTAATTTATAACCATGTTTACACATCCTTATACCATAAAATATTCTTCTCTTGTTAACTTATGGTAATGCTACGTTTACTCATTGTAAAATGTTAGTACCTAGAAATAGCCTGGGTGTCAAATGAAATTGAGAAACTTGGTTAAAAGTGTCAAAAACTTTACATGTTCAATGTTATTTTATTATTGTAATTATAAGCAACAATTATTGATTGCGACAGTAGCCACGAATTACATTTGTTATTTACAATAATGTGAGTTATTTTATTCAACTAAACCCAAGGTCCCATTGTCTATACATAGTTTGATTTAATATGGATTTAATTTAATTTATCAACAAGTGATAAATTAAAAAATTATGAAATATTACACAGTCTAGGCTTGGAATGTTTAATCCCTTAGCTTATCATCATCATCAACTGTTTTCAGCCTAGGGCCGTGTGATTTTAGTAAAATGCCTTCATCTTCCTCTATTCTTCCACCATACTTCTCCTCTCACTTGAACACTTTCTGTTATCTGTTCTTCCCATCTCTTTCTTGGCCTCCCTTGTGGTATTTTTCCTACATACTTCATATACAACATTTTCTTTGGCATCCTCTCTTTTCCCATCCTCATTAAATGCCCATACCATCTCAGTCTTG
>CABFWB010003951.1:0-17783 GCA_902151455.1 Timema bartmani
ATCAGAGGGGCAGGCGAGGCAAAGGAGATTCTGTAAGCCCCGTGTTCTTATGTATTGCCGCACATTGGACACAGCATAGGGGCAGGCGAGGCAAAGGAGATTCTGTAAGCCCCATGTTCTTACGGATTACCGCACATTGGACACAGCAGAGGGGCAGGTGAGGCAAAGGAGATTCTGTAAGCCCCGTGTTCTTACGGATTACCGCACATTGGACACAGCACATGCACAGCAGAGGGGCAGGCGAGTCAAAGGAGATTCTGTAAACCCCGTGTTCTTATGGATTGCCGCACATTGGACACATCAGAGGGGCAGGCGAGGCAAAGGAGATTCTGTAAGCCCCGTGTTCTTATGGATTGCCGCACATTGGACACAGCAGAGGGGCAGGCGAGGCAAAGGAGATTCTGTAAGCCCCGTGTTCTTACGGATTACCGCACATTGGACACAGCACAGGCACAGCAGAGGGGCAGGTGGGGCAAAGGAGATTCTGTAAGTCCCGTGTTCTTATGGATTACCGCACATTGGACGCAGAACAGACGTAATATAGAAATTACTCTGTCACATCTCGATCTGGTTGTAGTAGTTGTACAATTATCTTGTGTCCTTTGAGCCTCCATCACGTAGTTTCGTCCAAAAAGTTCAAGATGTCTACCGATCTGAATTAATTTAATGGTAAAGTGTTTATTGTCAAACCCATTATTGACCCTTATTCTGGGTCAAAATTATTGACAAATGAGGACTAATATAAATATTGTTTTATATATATGTGTGTGTGTGTGTATGTGCGCAACAATTTTTACCGGAAGTCAAAAAAGGTCACCCCTCCATTCCAATCCAGCTGTTTTATTGATCTACGATATTTATGTTTTGCAATGAATTTCAAGCAACCTAAGCATAACATACGTAATGAGGATTATTACAATATTCTCTTTTCCATCGCCGCTTACTACTCATTCACATTTAAATAGATTATTGGGCTATTTTTGAGAAAGTTATTACCTTGGAGTTAATATACCCGCATATTGGTGGAAGGAAAGGGGATTTTTTTTTAAGGAGAAACCTGGCCGGGATTCGAACCTCAACAAACGAGACCAGACGAGCTTGACGTTAAGTTCACGTACCCACCGATAGAGATAACATTATGAAGTAGGCCTAGTATGTTTTATTTTTTACTCGAAATGACTAGAATACAATCTAACTAAAAAAAGTCCACATGTTATTTTAGCTTAATAATGTTTCATTAGAGCACAATTTTAAACAAACAATTTACTGCTATTTTGTAGCATTAAACCGAAACTAATAAAAGAGAAGTGGTTTACTTTTGACGGTTAAAATAAAGAATCGTACTTGAACTTCAATACAATCGTGTGATCAGGCTCAATTCTATCTTCTAAAATTGTTTGAATAAACAATGTCCTGACGAAACCTCTTCCTGTGCTGTGCCTGTTCTGCGAACAATGTGCTGTGTCTTGCAGAAACCTCTTCCTGTGCTGTGCCTGTCCTGCGTGCAATGTGCTATGTCTTGCAGAAACCTCTTCCTGTGCTATGCCTGTCCTGCGTGCAATGTGTGTGTCTTGCAGAAACCTCTTCCTGTACTGTGCCTGTCCTGCGTCCAATGTGCTGTGTCTTGCAGAAACCTCTTCCTGTTCTGTGCCTGTCCTGCGTCCAATGTGCTTTGTCTTGCAGAAACCTCTTCCTGTTCTATGCCTGTCCTGCGTGCAATGTGCTATGTCTTGCAGAAACCTCTTCCTGTTCTATGCTTGTCCTGCGTGCCATGTGCTTTGTCTTGCAGAAACCTCTTCCTGTGCTGTGCCTGTTCTGTGTGCAATGTGCTGTGTCTTGCAGAAACCTCTTCCTGTTCCATGCCTGTCCTGTGTGTAATGTGCGGTGTCTTGCAGAAACCTACATCTAGATATTAATATTAGCTAACAAAGAGTCACGTGCATTTATTTTTATTAATTTTACTATAAACTATCTTATTACCGGCTATTCGCTCGGGTTGACTTTATAGTAGGCCTATGTGTGTATATAGAGGATACCTTAAAAGTCAGTCAAATGGAAATTCTATAAGAGAAGCTAAGAAAAAGGATAAAAGTAGTGTTTTGTAGCCACCATCTTGAAACAAAATTGAGGACGTCAAATTTACTAGCCTGTATGTTAACTTGACGTCAGAGGTATGTCCATGCAAAATTTCAGCACAATTGGTGCTTCTTCTTCTTTTTTCTTTTTTTAAAAAAAAGCTTTAAAATTCCATACTTAATTGTATATATTAGTGGTATAGATAACAAGTCACGTTAGTAAAAATATTGAAAATAGACCATAATCGCTAGAGATCACTGATAAAATATAAAAAAAATGACACCAATGAAAGGGTCTTCACGTCTGTGGGTTGACAACGCATTATCTGAAGGCAGTATTTCCCAATTTTATATCCTGTGCTTAGTTTAAGAGTCCCCCAGTAGGGAACCTCACCCTTCCCTCGCCGTCACTCGTGGCTTTAAACTCCTCTTATCAGACGCGAGAATGGGAATTTTATGCAGACACGATTGGCTGCCTTGTCCTGAATCTGTTCCATTTTGTAGGATCTTGCGCGCTCTTGTTTCTCACCACTGTCAAGTGATGGGTTGGCGAAGGGGTTTACGGGGAAAGGGGAACATTTCCTTAAGCCACCCCCTACTCTCCTTTTATCAGTTCTGGGGTTCCTCTCTTGACACATTCATTAGCACGTCCCTCTCCTCGAGTTCACTGATACAATCCAATCCAATCTTTTGTTCGAAGTCTCTCGAAGTCATCTAACCATTTTTAAATTCACTTGTTCTCTTCAGGTATTCCTTCCGGTTTGTTCTACGTTGATGACACGTGTATCAGTAGCCGAGTGTGTCAGGATACCATCAACAACTCCGGAGTTGTTGGTTACGTTCCACTAGGCTCACAACCAAGGGCACGAGGACAATGGCGTCAGTCTCATCTACTCAGTTTTATGAGGACGGAGAGGTTGGGGTTTGAATATTATCCGAGTGTACTAAGATGGTTTCTCTTAGCTTACTAGAATCCTTCTTTACAAATGCGGCCACACCTCCTCTTGATTATACTCTGCTCGTACCCCTATTAGTGTAGATATAACCATAGGAATCAAATCGTGCCAGTAGCTCTCGAGTCAAGGTCAAGGAACGTTAGCGCTAAGCCGGTAGACTCGGTGTTTGCCGACTCCTCCTTGCAACCTGTCAGGGCAGTCATATCTAACTACATTAATGTATCTGTATTTGCGTGGAGGGAAAGTGGGAAACCATTTAGGTAAAAACTACCCCCATTAAGCCCGACCGAGATTCGAGCCCCTGATTCTCCATCACTGGAAATCCAGATATTATGAGCTTGACATTTAGTCCACCAGACCATTGATGTAGGTAATAAATAACACTCATAAATAGAGTACGCCAGCTTATAGTGTTTATTACTAGATTCCATTGAATCCGCATCGGTAAGCACGTGGACAAGAAGTTTGGTTTACCAGTACCAGGAGTTTGGATTTCGAATCCTCACCTGGTGTAATGAGGCTCATTTCTTAAAAAAAAAAATAGATTCCCATATTCCATCCACGTAAATGCGGGTTCATTTACTTTAAAACCATTCATAAACACTAACCTCTACTGTTCTAGACATATCTTGAGAATAAGCGAAATGTCTATACCTGAAGTCAGCCTCCCTTACCACTCAATCATGTGGACGACTTCTAGAATAAACCATTTGGATATTACTCCATTGCAAGCCTCGAAGAGATATTTATACAACTCTAGACTATATTTCAGATCGTTGAAACTACCGATACTTTCACGAGTAAAAATCAAATCAACAGCTAAATGGATTCCTATCTTCGGGTTGTTTCATAGTCAGACTGAGTGGGCTACGCCTCAATTGTGGCGATATAGCTACAAATGAATTACTCTCACCTATTCGTAAAATGGATTGTAAGGCCTTTAATATTATAGGAAATGTTGATACACCCTTATTTTGTAGGAAGAAAGTTCTAAAATGCCATATTTCAAAATAGAATCCTACTGTATCGGAGACATTTTTTGGGAAAAAAAGCGTTTTATCACAAGGAAGGAACATGGAAGGTCACTTGTCTTACTAAAATCATACCTTACAACATAATTCTGGTATGAAATATGGCCTTCTAGAAAGGGCTTCATACAATATTCTTTTCAATTCCTATTTGACGTGAAACGTATTTTGAAATAACAAACCACTTCCAAAACAACGTCTCCAAGCGTTTCACCGCCATGCAAATGCTATTTCCATCCCTCTCCTACTTATATCCTCCAAGAGGGACAGACAGACATGTTCAGTTAAAACCAAGTTAATTTGTTACCTCCACTGTTAACTTAAGTACGGTTCCCGAAACTGTCGGGGATGTATATCATGACGGACATAATGTCAAGGATACTACGGCAACAACTGTTTTATCGCTGAGATTTATCACTGAATAAGAGACCGAGTGGTCAGGGGAGGCCCATTACAGGTCTAGGAGAACCTCTTATAAAGAAGAAACTTTGCTCGGAATCGAACTTTGAACTCTTGTTTTAACTAAGGATCAACATTATCCAGTAAATTTTTAAGAGGGAAAATCCCCGAAGTGGTGGCTTACGTTCCCTCTAAGAAGGTGAAGTTGGCTGAGTTGGTGGAAGCGGCATCTATATCCTTTTACAAGCATATGTCAAAGTCAAAAACAAAACAAAAAACTCAATGAGCGAAATAAATGACCAGAACGCGCTATTGTGTTAGAAAAGAAACAACTACATCAAGAAATCTTACGTCCTGGTTGCTTTTAAAGATCCACAACGCATTATAGCGTTTAAAAACCTACCATACAGCGAAATTCAAATAAAATGACCACAATGCGTTCTGGCACTATGAAAATACAATAATGCATCATGGTCGTTTATTTTTACGGTTAAAACATGATTTCAGACAGGTTTTAACCGGCTTTCAGAAATAGTGACAGTAATCTTACTAATTTAATTATCAAAAAACATGTGGCATTAAGTACAACAGCAAAGATCATGAATTATCTTTGTACGATTTGTTTGAATGACATTAAAAGTTTAGGATAGTTTATGTTAGGTTATACTATGTTAGGTTACCATTTTAGAAGAGGGGACTGAATTGTATCCAGTCATAATGGTATCCATTCAGACAATTTTGAAATATACAACTTTAAGAGAAAACTTGAATCATATCCACAAATGGCTGACTTGAGGTTTAACAGAAGGAACGTTTAACGTAAACGCTTTGTCACACTTCTGGTAGAGGGCAGCAGGATGGGATCTTCTTAACTCACTACTTATATACTAGAGTGCAGCCAAATATGTTGATTAAATCAAATTATTTAAATAAGTTTAAGTAATTATGAAATTTGTAGACTCCTATAAAGTTGCCAACATTACATAGAGTATTAAAAAGCATAGCGTTTTAAATTATTTATGATTTCCGATTAAACACATTGCTGTAATTAGTTTTTATTTTAATTAACATGTATTATAGGGTAAGGTATGTGCTGCAGAGGATTTTCGTATCCTATATCAACCAGTCCTGCTCAATTATACAATTTAGGCCAAGGGAACAGGAGTTAAATGTATGGACATTAGGAAAACTTTTTAGAAAGTATAAACAAATGGTTTGCAGTCAACATTGATAGCATTTTACTCTATTTCACTGTTATTTAAAGATATTGACTATCTTTGTATTAATATTATCACTGTTCAACATAGTTTTTATTTTTTCCTTGAGGATGGTTAAAAAATTCATTTGTAATCAAATCGATATAGGTGAATCTAAACTAAGTTTGTCATTAGTGCTCTAATTCTTCCCAGTGGTCTCTTCCCATTGGGTTTGCCATTCAATACCTTGAACGCGGTTCTAGATACTTCCATTCGCGATGCAATACCTACCCACCGTAACCCTGCGAGATTTTACTAAACTAACAATGTCTGGTGATGAGTACAGGGTATGCAGCTCATCGTTATGTGGCCTCCTCCACTACCCCCTATCTTCATCCATTTTTAGAGCAAATTTCTTCCTAAGCACCTTATTTTCGAGAATCCTAAATCTATTTTTGTTATTTAAGGTGAAAGGCCACGTTTCGTACCCATAAAGAACAACCGGTAAAATTACTGCTTTGTATATTCTGAGTTTTACATTTCTTGACAGCAGGTGAGACGCCAACAGCTTACTGACCAAGTAATAACAAGCATTTCCCAAATGTATTATTTTCCTAACTTCCAATATAATATTGTTATCGCTAGTCAAAATTGTCCCTAAATATTTAAATTCATTAACCCAGCCAAATAATATGTTGTTTGCTGTAATATCTAAATTAACGTCCTCAATCTGTGTCTTTTCTAGTCTTCTCAGTATTCAATTTTAAACATATTTCCTTATATTTTAATCATGAGATGATTTAAATAAAAAAAAATTGATTGTTTTATCCCCATGAAACCACGAACATTTTTGACCTCGACATTATAATGAATATTTATGTTTTATATGACCCCAGCCTCCCCGAAAAAGTGTATTTCTCAATTCTATCTGCCCCCATGTATATTTGTCTGTTTTCATGTCTGTCTATCTGTTCCTGAACCTAGAGCAAAAACGTTTTGGTGTATTTTGTTCAGACTTGATATTTAGATTCTACATGGCTATACCACTAAATTAATGGTAGTTTACAAATTAGTGACTCGTGAAAATTCCAAGTTTTTTGAAAATGGTTTCAACAATTTTGTTTGAATTGTATATAAGGGGAAAGTTTGAAAATTAACAATAAAATGGTATACATACTTGTTTTTAGGAGATAAAGATCATTTAGGGGTAGTTTACATGATGAATTATTTTTTAAATGATTTAAACGATTTGGCTTATTGAAATATAAATACATTTTTTTCTAAAAAAAAACAAGCTTTTAGTAGTTTATTGGTAGGGTGTTTGCAATATTTTGAATGTTTTTAAAATATATTTAATTGTTTTATTCAAAATTGGTAAAAGGGGGCAATTTTATATAAATATCAGTTTTTTATATAAATTAATATAGGGGTAATTTACTTATAACAAACTTTAAAAAGTGATTTTTTAAATTGCTTTTAGGATTTAGTTCAAAATGAGTATCAGATATTTTTTTAATAATAAATAGGAATATATTTTTATCGTTACACGTATGAATAATTTTAGAGTGGAATTTATTTTTAAAATTTGAAATGTTTTAAATGTGTTTTGAGCAATTTTGTTTAGCATTTATAAATGAAGATTTTTTATAGTGATTAATAAGATGTTATGTTTGTTTTTCTGAGTACAACATGATAGTTATAATCCCCATTACGAGTAGCTTGCATTAATTCTACATGCATCTTTTCTACACTGAATCAACACAATAAAATAAACCATAAAATTAATCCAAAGACACATTTGTAGCTCTTATCCTGACTTGAACTCAGCCGACTACTTCATGTTTTAATGGGATGAAAATACTGTCACAGAATAACGACAGAACTGGTATTTAATAATCCTGTTCTATTATAGTGAACAGTTGAAGAGGATGACCATGAATGCAGTCGACAGAGGCTTTCAAGGATGACCAAAGTTTCATAAAGTGCACACTAACTTTGGTCGGAAATAACCAGGGGCTGGTTAAATTAAATCAGTTGAAAAATGTCAACTAGATATGGGAATCGAACTTGCAACCTATGGCTTATCAAGCCTAGGGATGCCCAAAAGTAGCTTTTTAAATGCGATGAATATAAGATTAGTACAACTGTCACAAGCATCACTTTTAATTTTTTAATTATTTATTTTGTGAATCCATGTAAGAAGAAAATGTTAGAGAAAACAAAACAAAATAAACCATATTATTTAACCTAAATTTATACCTGGTGTTTATTTGAAAACTATCTACCAAAATATCTTGAAAACAATGAATTGCAGAAAAAAAAGTCTTAAACAAATGTTTTTTGGTTCTCAAGGAGAAATAAGGGGGTAAGACTGATATGACCTTGGGTGGCGTTGCTAAGTTGATGTTAAGGTCACTTTGATTTTTTTTTAAATGAAATTCACTATTTTTTATTATATTTTCTTGTAGACCAAGTCATGCTATTTTCAAAACGGTGGTTTCTAAGCTTTTGAAAGTAAAATCCATCACGAGAAATGAGCCTCACAAGTTGGTGAGTCGCCAGCACCGGGCGTGGCATTACAATTTGGCCTATTCACACCTAACTTGGGAAGGTATAGACTACAGTTGTTTGTGGGTAAGATCGTACACAAAACATTGTTTTTACTATTAATGGCAGTTACAAATCCATTACCTACTTGTCTCGTTTACTTTCTACTGTTAACATTCTACTGTTAATCTTGAAAAAGGGTTTACAGTCTGGAAGAGAGAACAAAATTGATTTTTCTGTACGGAGCCAAGGCTTAATGGGCTCGAAGAACGGCAGCCACATTCAACCAAAAACATCAGGATAAAAAACGTATCACATAGTTATGTTTTGGATCTTATTTGAAAATTTAAAGTAACTGGGTCTGTTGCAAACAAAAAACTGTCTGTACGTACAATATTGAGTGAATTAACTCAAGTGGAAATTTTGGGCACTTATGATATGGTATATCTCAAAAGATCAGTGTGGGAAGTGACAAAAAAAAACTACTGGTCTATCAATTGGTTCGGTTCATAAGACATTAAAGATCAGTATAAAATGCAGGTATATAAAACACTAACTAATGATGATCCTGACAGGCGAGTAAAGTTTTGAGAAGAAAAGATCGAATTATTGAATGTGAATCTATTGTTATTAGAATGTATCTGCTTTTCTGACGCGTGCACTTTTTTCTTTAAGGCTATTGACCCTTTTCATTTGGCCTGGAACTGCAGAGCCATGGGAACAAACGTTTATCTTCAAGAATTTTTATTGTTTTGCAATTTTCTTTTCGGAAACTGTTTGTTCAAGAATAGAAGCATGTTGATTAAGTTATACTTTTTTATATACACACTTCCTATATAATTATAACAGTGATCAAATATCGATAAATTAAGCGTTAATTATTCCAAATAAAATTTGTTAAGCTCGTGACTTTTGTAGGATCCTTGCTCGTCTCGCTGTCTACCTCAGAGTCCCATTGTTGTAGCTGGTGGCTACGTCACCCCACTTAGCCAATACTAAACCAAATGGGGAGGTTAGAGGGGGAGGAAGTAATCTGGCCTGTAAATGGTAGGCTGGCCGGGGGTTGATTCTCAAATATTGTCAACCATAATAAAGAAACAGAAGCGGCATTTACTACCAGGATAAAATAGGATTAGCCGTTTCTTGTGCTCACGCAAGTCTGGCCACACTACACTAGGTGGAGTGAAGGTATGGAGCTCTCTAGTGAGTCTACATGTAGTCTAGCAAAAGAAATTACAAAATACATTTCAATAGTAAATCCAAAGAGAAATCAAATGATTTTAATTTAGTTGTTTTGAATTCTCATATATTTATAAAGGAGAAGTAGTTTCTATATCTATGTGTTCGTTTATAACTAGATAGAACTGTAAAAGACATTTGAATGCTGTATTTTTTTATATTATGTTGAAATACTCTAGAAAGTTTATAAGCTATTTAAAAATTATCAATGTCTTCAAGGAGCTGAGCAGTGACTTGAAGGGCAATACAAGTGGCAAAAGTGAGGACAATCACAAGTCCATCTTCTGTTATGACTCTAGGGGAAAAAAAATCAGACCTGATTATATAGATTCGGTGATAAGTTCGGAGATTCCGGATTCAAACATCGATCCATAATAATGTATGCAAGTGAACTAAACATATGGTACACGGCCCATATGAACTTTTGAACCAAACGTCTCCATACATACAGAAAAAAAATATACAAAGATATTTCAAAGAGCTACATTGATGGGCATGACGGATATCCCAAATATCATAGATGGAAACCCGACGATGGAGGATGCTCAGTCAAAGTACGTTCTTGAACGTTGTGGATAAACAATCTTTCAAAACCCAAATGAATGTGTAGCTGTGCTATTTCATCAAATCCATTAAACATGTGTGTAAATCAAAAAGGGCAGTGATCAAGGGACGTTTAGTATTAACTCAACTAAAGAGGGGAAACAATTTTATCTGGGATTATTGAAGATAGAAAAAGAACAGGTCAATCTGTAGACGCTTTTGACTTAAGTGATAATATTTTTAATGCAACTTAGAGTTAACTCAACCAATTTGTAAGGTTTCCTTAGGCTGGGAGCGTGAAGGACTAGCGTGTTCTTCTACCCGACAATCTGTATGGATTTATAACCTATGTAAACTATTTGATAGAATCGACAAAAGACCGGCCATTTATATTACAAATCTTTAATATAAACACGCCTCTATTGAACACAGAACAACTTACCGTAGTCATAATATTGTTTGAGATCTAATAGAAAAAGTGTTTTTTTAAGATGCACCTGAAGGTAAAGGAAATACTTTTTCAATTAATTTATACTTGCCTAAGTTCAGGTTTAAGGTATGTGTTGCCTTTGCAGTAGCTCCATCGGGTATAGCTGCTACTTTGTCAGAAGGGAGAAGAAAATTGATTTCAACCTTTAAATTACCTTTCATTTTCCTAACGACCGAATTGCCATGTGGGAAATATCGAGGCAAAGTTTCATATCAAAATAACTGCAAAAATGATATCTTTTACTATAGGATGAGATTACAATATTGCATAAGACCTCAATTGAAGATATAAATATAACTCCAAGATATCTCAAAAGCAACAATGTGCTAATAGGTGGCGTCGCCGTGTTGTTTTCAGGAGACTTCTGACAAACTCTACCTGTCATTCCAAGAGTCACTAGAGCTGATGGAGTCAACAACTGCCCGAAAATATCTTACTAGTGCCCAGACGTTGGGTAATTTTCCCTGTCAAACAATATGTGCATCCGCTTGTGCGACGACAATAACTACTTATTTGTCAGTTAATTGCTGAAATTCAGTAATGCAGTATCCACAGAGCACGAAAGATAGGTGTCCTTGAATAATTCCTAGATATGGTAAAGAATATCCAGGAGCTAGTTCATTTTATTCATCTTCATATTTGTCTTCTGCAAGACAAGCCCTGGTTACAGGATAGATCTATTCTAGCTCTAAAAATGTATAGGCTGATAAAATTAACGATTGTATTTTAGAACATTTAGAATAACCATATCGCACTTATATGCCCATTGGCACTACATTGTCCAATTTTTTAAATCCCTTGTACCATTTAGTTTACCCATCCATGCCCTTCAATTAAAATTTGAGCATCCATTATTTTGTTGCGTAATTTTAACCCAGCTAAACCATGTAGCGGGACCAACTTACAGGTAAACATTCCGCAAAACCTTATCATACAACTGTCATGACAGGTCCCACTATGGGTGAATGGGTCGTGATACCAAGAATACCCACAATTCCATCAGACCTTTCCATAACAGTTTAAATGCATGTAATTTCCTATTAAGGTTTGATATGCGATGATGATCATCAACACAGTACAAGGTGGCAGAAGTTGATCTCCGCGGCAAGTCTCATACTCAACTATAGGCCTATGTGCTATGTTACCGTGATACTAACAACCTGTAACTCCTCACTCCTGATGGTAAAACCATAAAGTCAATTAAAAATAAGCCTTACCTTAAATTTGATCACTTTATTTCCTTCAATTAATACAAATATTTTGACTGTCTAATCTTAAAACAAAAATAATTACGCTACATTTTACTTATTGATTCTAAATATGCATCATTAATCAACTCCAAAGTTTTAATAATAGTAATTACTACCTAGTACCGCGAGTGATTTCTCCTCTGCGCAGGAAATTAAATACCCTCGGATTAGAAACGTCATTATTTTAATGCACATGTTTTTTAAAATTGATTGTAACGTTAGCGATGCTTAGGGAAAAAGCTAGTTGTTCATAAATTTACATTGACTATTCCGGGTATCCAAAATTGTAACTAAGAGGATTAAAAACCAAACCCGCGTATGTCTTTATAAATGATTATGCGTGTTTAAAATTAGATAAGATACATAAGTTAGTTCTAAAGCAACTATAGGGACACATATTAGTTATTTTTCCAATTGACTACGAATAAATCTAATAATCTATGACAAACAGAACTACACATTTTTTTAAAAATGTTCATAATCCAATAAAATATTACCGTAAATAACTTTGATATGCAACAAGGAAAAGCTAATATTAATTTCACCAGTTACCACAATCTTGTATGCAACAACAAGTGAAAATATCTCTAGATACTAGACGAACTAGGATGGCTCAGTGAAAGATCAATGGCACGTAAAGCCTAGTTCAATTCCCGTGTCTAGATTGCCACTTCTGAATTAATTGAAAGATTAGCAAGCTAGAACTTATTTTGATTTAGCATGTGATGTCAGAAGTAGAATATAAACAAATATGTGTTTTGGAAACGAGCTCTTCATTAGAATCAAGACCTTCCAAACCCAACAGAATGGAACTGGAAACTAGAAGGAACCTACATCTCTATTATGACTACTCTACCTCAAATGCCAACGGAGTATTTTCGCAACACAAGCTGCAAATGCAACAAGGAGAGTCAAATATATTCATGTTCATGTAGAGCTATAAACATGCCATGCTCTCCTGGATGTGATTGCTACAACAGTGTTTGCTACAATAGTGATTGCTACAACAGTGTTTGCTACAACAGTGCTTGCTACAACAGTGCTTGCTACAACAGTGTTTGCTGCAATAGTGTTTGCTACAACAGTGATTGCTACAACAGTGTTTGCTACAACAGTGCTTGCTACAGCAGTGCTTGCTACAATAGCCCTGCTACAACAGTGTTTGCTACAATAGTTCTGCTACAACAGTGTTTGCTACAATAGCTCTGCTACAACAGTGTTTGCTACAATAGTTCTGCTACAACAGTGTTTGCTACAATAGCTCTGCTACAGTGGCTCTGCTATAGTGGCTCTGCTACAGTAGCTTTGCACGAGATGCAACAGACTCAGAAACAGAAGCCACTGATGTAGAAATTTAAATAGTTTTAGTGAAACAGTCATCTACTATTCCTAAAGCAATATATTTGCAAAAAAAATTAAAGTAATAATGTTTATCAAAATAACTTATAATGGTGAAATCATTTCATTCAATATTATACAATACTAAGTAATAATAATAATATAATCTGTAGTAGGATAGTAACAATATAACATTGTTGGGCTAGGAAAATATTTTTTATGTCAATACTAAAGCTATGTTGAACTTGCGTGGCCATAAAATATATTATTATTAATTTTCCCAGTTTAAAATCGTCAAGGCCTTTAATTTGATACCCAACATGGCCACATTTGTTTTCGAATAATTTTCCTTTCAATAAAACACGTGTGAACCAAATTTGAATCTCATTTTCGGGAAAAATATTAGGTTTGTGGAAAAAATGACCTCATAGTAAGAAAATGTGCTTGAACTGAGGATTAAATTATAGTTATACATATTCAAATAAGTTGATCATAAGATGAGATACATCAGTGCCTAATATTAGCTTAAAAATAGGTTTTTATGATTTTCCGGGATATAGGCGAAAAGTTTGATTAAGAAAATAAAGGAGAATAAAGTAATTATCTTTTATATGAAAAAGACTAAATTGAAATCTGATGACAGGAAATCAAAATATGGCTTGAATAAGAAACCCATTGCCACCATATTTGATCCAATATGGCGGCTAACCCAACTATTTGTCAGGTTGGCAACATCACTTTTCTTACTCATAGAAGTGAGGTCTTTTGAAAAAAAATAGGTTGCCGTTTGTGGCGAAGAGCCTCCAGCAGGTTGATACTTTTTCACATTTTGTTCCCCTACTGTGTAAAGTGATATTCACGTGGAGATTTTTTGAAAATTAAGTGCCTCCAGAAGCTATTTGGAGTGATCCTTGTTCACCTGTTAAATTTTTTGAAAAGTGAATGCCGCTGTAAGTTATTTGAAGTTTTATACAACGCCATATTTAAGTTTCATATTAAAAACTTTAGAAACTTTCAGGGAAGGGGGGTTTGAGCTCCATAACCCCCACCCTCCCTACATCCAAGGCGAAGAGGGGGTCCTTCCAAGAAATAGATAGTAGATTGCACTGAGAGAAGATGAGTGAATACCTGCTGACCATTCTCCACGATATAATTTAGTAAGGCTCTTTGAGAAAAAGCCATTTATATAACTGCTCCCTAAGGTTATATTTTCATTTTTCTAGGATTTCTGGAAAGAGTCTCTAAAAAGCTGAAGGGACTGTACCGTAACAATACTTCCTCTTCGTGTCAACTGACTTCTCTCCAAGCCGTATCGATATTCTTACCCTGTATTGTGTACGATCTATTGACTGACTAAGTATCCCCCCTCAAACCTCATCCAATGTGACGGATTAGTGTAGTTCACGCTACTGCCGCTATTGTTGCGAGGTGCTACTTTAGAAATGAGGGGGGGTACCCATAGTTATCAACCATTTCTTGGGCCCTGATTGGCAGGTCACACACAATACATGTTCTAAAAGAGGATTATAAGTTTGGTTGAACTTTGTTAAGACTGTGTATAGTTGGGTAGAAAGAGAAATAGTTTATGTTGTGTGATTCTTTGACAGGCCAGTTGTTTTCAAACTGTACTAAGCTTATCGTCGGAGGTATGTGGCATATTTACTAGCGGTACATGTATATGATTGGTCTTTTACCAACCCAACTCAATGTTGACAGTAAAAATAAATTTATGAAGATCCTAAACATTTAATATTGGGGTTCCACTATGCCACAAGATCAACAGATAATCATAAAAATAATAATAATAATAAATTATTCCACAATCACAGATAATATTTTCGCCGCGTCTTGCTATACTACCCTTTCGGGGTATACGTGTATGTATATAATATAGGATATATATATATGTATAATATTTAGCACCACGTCTTACTACCCGTTTGGGTTATACGCTTAAGTACTAATTACTCTATTGGATTAGGAATTGGGAGGTTTGAATTTAGAGGAAGTGAACCCGCATTTGCGTGCAGGGAGAGTGTAAAACCATTGAGGAAAAACCACCCCCAGTTCACCCGACCGAGATTCGAACCTCGATCTCCCCGTCCTCGGCAGTCGGGCTCAACACGACTAGCGCGTTAGCTAACTACGCCACCGAGGCGGGTATATATATGTATAAAATATTAATCATTGATATATATATATTGTAATAATGTTTTGTTGAGTTTGAGGAAGGTATTATTTAGAGAAGAAATATACACATCTCTACATGAACTAGTGAGAAACCATTTAGGAAAAACATCCTGTAGCTTTAATCCCGACTCCCTCAAACAACCCAATAGTCTGCTGTGGTCTTATTTTAAATTATTTTTAACCATTTGAAGAAAATTAAACGCGATGTTTGTACTTGAACAATATTTTATTTATTTGGGTCAAAAATGTTTTGCCATAAAAATTGAACACTGATATTTTCTCGCGTCCCCTCCCCTCCCACCTTAAGGGGGGCACCTACCGCAGCGTCGAGACGTGTTGCAGACTTACAGAAATCACCTATTTTTAGATGATGGGTTTGCTATTGGTAAACGCCAAAATTAATGAGAAAGTTCTCTAAAGAATTAGAAACCTTACATTTTAAGTTTTATTATAAACAAAATTAAAAAGGTGAAATTGTATAATTCCACACGACAGTTCACCAAAAACTTCGCAGCTCTGAGATCAAAGTAATCAGATATAAACCTGGATATTATCCTTTTCCAACAAATACTATTTTTTATAGACATTAAATTAATGAAGATTTTTTCAATGTTTTTGGAGCTTTATAACCGTCCTTACCGTAATAAATAATAAAGTGTTATGATATTTCCTTACAATTAATCAGTGCCCCTTTGAAAGGCATCCTTTAACTGTTGTGTTTCTCACTTTAAATATCAGGAAATAATTATCACGTATTTGACCTAAAATATAGGCTATTAATAAAAACCTGAAATCTCAACCATTCCAGAATTGTTCATTTGTTTGTGAGTGCCCTACATATTCCATGTGCTTAAAACTTAATTTTTAAAATTATTTTTAAAACTGACAGTTCACATGAGTGGACCTACGATGTAATGCTGTCTATAATAGGCCATCAAAATAACCACGCCATTATTTCTCGATAAAAAGACAATCGGTTTTGTTTGCTCTAATCCAAACAATCAAACGTAATAGTCAGACAGCAAAATGAGGCATTTTAGCTGAAACAGTCCTCACATTTATATTGTTTATATTGATAAAGGGGCGTGTGTGCTCAGGAAATGGCAGGTACCATGAACGTAACATAGGGTAACTCTCAGAACTTACGATGGCGGCTCCACCTGTACAGAAAAATTATTTTTACGTACTTTTGTTCTTATTTTTTCAATATTGACTTTTTTTTGTTAAAAAAGAATTAATATTATTTTGTTACCATTGGTTCAACTTTAACATGTGTTAAAAATACATGTATCATCCATTTTGAACAAAAATAGTGACCGGCACCATTTTGAATAGGTTTGAATGTGAAAGATTACTACAAACAACTTCTCAAAATGAATTATTTTGATTCTTATCTAATGATTGACATAGTTTTAAATCTATGATAGTATTAATAGTGGTATTTTGTCACGAGGTGCAGAAAAGCTTTTAACTGTCTAATCATCTTCCCTAACATCGGGAAACACGTCATCGTATTCGCTACAACATATCAACATATACTGCCATTGCAATTGCAATTGTTAAAAAAAAAACTGTTTTATTGTGCGTCCAAAAAAGCACATTATTTTGTTTAGCAAGGTGCTAGTCTGTCACATAAGCACTTAATTATTTTTTTAATCTGTGCAAGAGGATCTTTATTTCTCACTATGATCGGAAGCAAATATTGTGAAGGATCATATTTGTAATAACCAAAGTCTATGGGGTCAAAATATCCAATCTTACTAGCGTTGTTCAGTATGATGTTTCTATGAAACCAGCCATACCTTAAAACATCCCCATCATCCCTTAAGGTGGGGTGAGTGCGAGCTTAGTGCATTAATTTTGAAGTTTTTACAGAATAAACATTTTTTGACCAAAATAAATCAAAATTTCTTCTATAGAAAAATAGAGTTTAGTTTTATGCACATGTTAATCTCAATAGTTGTTGAATATCTGTAATGAGCATAGCGGCATTTGGTGACAAACTTTTTCAAATAAAAGAGAAAAGTTGTCATTAAATTCCAGGACACCTTTGACAGATATTCAAGAACAAGGCCGTAGTCAGGGGGGGTTTCGGGGTTCAAACCCCCCCCCGAAATTTCCGAACAAAATATATATGGCTTTATTTATGGTTCAAACAATATCAAAATTAAGGTACAAGTACAAATTATGGGGCTGTGTTACCATAAAAATCACTTCAGAGAGCTTCCAGAGGTGTTAATTATTTAGAATTTTTTCTGGCCTTCGGCAGTTATGGTGTTATGTTGTAGTAAAAAATTTTTTAACATAGCTTCTAGAGGTGTTTAATATTTAGAATTGTTCTTATTTTTCGGCGGTTAAGGGGTTATGTTGCCATAAAAAAACACTTCAGATAACTTCTAGAGGTGTTTAATATTTATAAATTTTCCCAGCCCTCGGCAGTTAGGGTATTATGGTGCCATAAAAGACACTTCAGAGAGCTTCTAGAGGTGTTTAATATTTATAATTTTTCCTTAACTTCAACAGCTATGCTAC
>CABFWB010003951.1:17809-68284 GCA_902151455.1 Timema bartmani
TAAAAAAACACTTCAGATAACTTCTAGAGGTGTTTAATATTTATAAATTTTCCCAGCCCTCGGCAGTTAGGGTATTATGGTGCCATAAAAGACACTTCAGAGAGATTCTAGAGGTGTTTAATATTTATAATTTTTCCTTAACTTCAACAGCTATGCTACTATAAAAAAAATTTTTAGAGAGCATCTAAAGGTGTTTAAATATATAGCATTTTTTTAGCCTCCGGCAGTTAGGGGGTCATGTTACCATAAAACACTTTAAAGAGCTTCTAGAGTTGTTTAGATATAGAGATTTTTCCTATAGCCTCCGGCATTTATGGGGTTATGGTACCAATAAAAAAGCACTTAAGAGAGCTTCTAGATCTGTTTAATAATTAGAATTTTTCATAGCCTCCGATAGTTGGGGGTAGTGATGCCATAAAAAACACTTCAGATAGCTTCTAGAACAGTTTTTTATTTAGAATTTTTTCTAGCCTCCATCAATTGGGGGATGGTCCCACCAAACCCCCCCTGAAATTATTGGCTGGCTACGGCCTTGTTCAAGAACTGTTAAGATTATCATGTGCAGAAATCTAAACTCTATGTTTCTATAGAAGAATTAGTACTTGATTTATTTTTGGCAAAAAAAAAATGTTTATGCTATAAAAATTTCAAAATTAATGCACTAAGCTCACGCTCACTAGTCATTCACAAAGTTTGTTTCCGATAACAGTGCCAAAAAAAGTTCATCTTGCACTGATTTAAAAATATTGTGAAATGTTTATGTGACGAAAAACACCTTGCTAAACAAAAGAATATGTGATCATTTAGACCCTATGACTTGAAAATTATTGGTTTTATAAAAATATATTTCAAATAAAAGATTTTATTATAAATAGATCTATATATTTTCAATAAGTAATTTCATTACTCAAATAATTACGAATATATGATTTAAAAAAAAAAAATTTATGCATCAGAGCGGAACTCTTGAAGTCATTTGACGAAAAATGGAAAGTAGCCATATTCCTGTAGTATTGATCAATGCTTAGAAATGACATTTAATCAAAATCGTTAGAGCCGATTTTGATAAAATCGATTTTTTCTCTTTTCACCCTTAGGTAAACAACCCTTAATTTTAGGGTTAGCTATCCAATTCCAAAATTCCTTGGGGCAACCCTATGAAAACCCTAGATACCAAGTTTTAGCCCAATCGGTGAAACAGTTTAGTCTCTACTCCAAGGTACATACAAACAGACAGACAGACGGCAATCCAAAAACCACTTTTTCGGATTCCGGGGGTCATGGAACGTCGACATTCATCAAAATCTTGAGTTAGGTTTTTTGACGATCAGAATACTTTCTCTACCTGTAAGGTATTAAGAAAGTAAAAGGCAATATTTACAAAATAAAATCAAAAGTAAGTAAAAACAAATTTTCTGTGTAGGTGGAGCCGCCATCTTGTATTCTGAGAGTTGCCCAAGGGTACGTTCATGGTACCTGCCATTTTCTCAACTCTCGCATAACCTTTATCAATATCAACAATAAAAACATATAGGACCTTAATTTTGGGTTCTTGGCCTTGGCTTCCGGACTATAATAAATCGTCCTTAATTTATTATAAATAACTAACTACGAAAAAAAATTAGCTATTTAAAATAAAATCAGGAACATTGAAAATATAATAAAGAAAATGGTAAAATTTAATTAAATATTGAAAATTAAGTTTCCTAAGGTCATAACATATTTTCTCTGCTATTTTATACCAAGGGACTTTTACAGTTTTTAAGATCTTTTTAAAGATTTTTTTTTTTAGTAAAATAAAATTTCAAAAAAATGTAACTTCATATTTTTAAGCTCTCTCTCTAAAAAAAAATAATCCTACATTCTCGGTATTGACTGTGAGTCCACCTAAGTTGGTCAGCAGATGTGACGTGTCCCCCCCACCCCCCACCTCCCGTCAGGTTCCCATAATGCTCCGCTAAGCCCTATTGTTCCGTTACACTTTAGAGGTGCTAGCGCGAGGTTGTTTGTTTAGGACAATCCTTGCAACCTTCGCACACCATTATTAGGAATGTTGCTAGCTAAATAATGTACATTGCTATGATCTGTTTACTTCTTTCTCACTTTTATACATTTTGAAGGTCTGTTAGGATACACAGACTAGTAGGGCTGCGTTAAAATGGCAAACAATGAGGGGAAAACATGCTCAGGGTGTAAATAACAGAGATTGAAGAGAAACCGAGGCAGCCATCTTCACTATCCAAACTATCCGCATTTTAACTACACTAGTAGGCTAGTAAAGAGGAGGAAGGTAGAATTTTATAGAAATTTTAGCCACATTTGAGTGATTAATACATAATGCATATAGCCCTAATGGGTAAGGAGACGAAATGACAAAAAATAAAAAATAAAAATCAGGTATAAAATGACCCAATCTTTTTTCTAAAACGTTCCCCCAACTTATTAGGAAAGAGCTATTTATTTTATAAACACATATTGAAGTCAAACATTCCCAACACGTTAGCTCATTCAGTAGCCCATTTGTCTACTGGATGAATGGTCCCAGGTTTGATTACAGTTATGGTCTAAAATAATATAATTGATGAAATTAGGGCTTCCCCTTTTGTAATGATGAATTGACGACCAGTAGGCTGGATGTTGAACCTGTACGGGTAGAAAGATTCAGTGTTAAAAAATAGTCTATTGATTTATTTAAAACACTTAATTTTTAATATAAATATATATCTGTGATATTTGTTGAAAATTACAGAGACCATGAATGTGGTTGGAAAGTCCAGCATGTGTTCTAGAAACAGAAATGTAACAGATGCAGAGATGCATTATTGGAAATAGTTGAGACTATAGAAATAGAAGGATCATGAATAAGAGCAATTACTTATTCTTAAAATACAGTACCGGCCCTATTTTTTCTAATTCACGTCCTTTTCTCAAGGATTACCAAAATCTGAGCGTGAAACAAATCAAATATAGTTTTATTTATCCTTGTTAAAGAATGTATATTCATATATGACTGCTAGCAACAATTAATACTAGGCCAAGTACTAAACACGCGTGGACAGCATCTTGAATGACTACTGGCTTTTGGAAAGATCACGCTAGTAGCTCACTCCAGTAGCTTACTTGTGCCCTCAACCTGGTAGCCCCATGGCTTCTTTGGTGCTGACTAACAGCTCACAGCTGACTTCTGACAACTGCTAAACACATGTTTTTGCAGATCATATGGTTTGGCGTAGGGATACATAATTTGGTCTAGTAACTTTTCAGAGCTGTCGGTCAGCACCAAAGAAGCCATGGGGCTACTTGTAGACTAGCCCTTCGTGGCGTTCTTGCATACGCCCAGAGTCACGTGTGGAAAATTAAGAATGTATTTACTTGGCAGGACCAAGGTTGAGATAAACCCAGAAGTTGTTCACTTGGAAGTATGTAGCTATCCTCATTATCCTCATTTTACTTGGAGGCAGGTGTGCTGGCCACTCGTAAATTTAAAACGCATCCGGGTCAAAAATGAGCATAAGAGCAAATAAATGACATGGGCTAAGCCCCAGACAGGTACCAAACTGACTTTTAGTCCACGTGCCCAGCGATGCGGGGAGACAGAGCTAAAACAGTAGATTATTCAATCCTTAAAACACGTCCCTTAACTTGATAAAGTTCTTAGATTGGAATGTCATGAGGGGACCGCTTTACAAAGCACTGAGGAGCATTTTATGACCAGAAAAACGCCTTTTTAATAAGATTAAAAATTAACCTTAAATTTTAAGTTAAATAATTTTAAATTTTATGTATGTATATATGTATGTATGTATGTAAACTCATGTTCAAGAATGATTAATGTGAAATGTCGCAGTTCTGAAATCAAAATGAATTATTAAAACCATAGATCTAGCCTCCTTCAAACAAATAAAGTAATTTTGGTAACAGTGTCACAACAAAACATTCTAAGATAATTACAGATTATTTTATGGGATATGAGGCTCAATGACTAGTAATCCACACAAGAAATACCGCAGTGTGTTTGTGTTTCTCTTCAAGTTGTCGGCATCATGAGCAAACCTTGCCAAGACATGAAACTGTCCACAGACCTGGACAGTATTCTACCAATAAAACAGCTGGGAGGCAGCTCCTTCAGCGCTGATAAATCAACCCCTATTTAAACTGTCCGCAATCCGATTGTAACTACTAATAATGTACTCGGGACTAAAGAGACGAGTTTCTGGTTTGTTTTGGTTGTTGTTGAATATAGTTAATAATGATGCCAAGTTTGTAGAAAAGTGCGTGTGACCTTTATGAATTATTGATTAATCTTTGGATCACCAGGAATTTCCCCCTGAAAAGCAGAAGTGGTCAACTTGTAAGGTAAATGTGAATCTTCTCACCTCACCCTGTCTTCCCACATTCCCAAACATTACTAGGTAAGGGAGCATTGTACTTACATAATAATTTATCTTTCACGTGACGCATGCTTGAAACAGAAGTTGGCCTTCATCCATACCAGAGAGTTTGTACAGTTTGAACTACTAGTTTAATCTTGACACATTCAGTCGACTTGTTAGTGTTTAGTCATATGTTTTCCAGATTATTTCAAGTGCCGGTGTAGTTATCCTTATTCATATCAGACAAACCTATGTATGTCGTTAATAGCTTTGTATTAAGCCTAAAGTTAAAAATAAAGTGGCTACCACCAGTGATTCGCTTGATTCAAGATGGTTAGGAAGTATTTCTATACTTGTTTTTAATTTAATTTTAAGACAAAAATAAGATAATAAAATAATTCATACATACTATTGGTTAATAAGAGTTCAAACAGGCGTGTCGCGCAAACGGGTAGTAAGACGCGGTGTTAAAGAAAAAAGTAAAATCCATTTAAAGAAAACTTTTATCATTGATAAGAATATAGATCCTCCAAATTACGTTTGGCAAACATTTTCTCCTAAGATTAAGGTAAAGATTCCTAATTAAAAAGAAGCATCTCTTTTTCCATAAGAATAACATCTATCGTCTTCACTATTGACCTTTTTGATTTTAGACATTAATTTTGAATTTAGGTTGTCTAGAGCTATCCATCAACCTGCCTGAAAATTTTTAATTTTCTTCCACTCATAAAAGTGATTTCTTCTGTTAAGATCCCCTCCCTTCGACACCAGAGCTCCAATTAAAAATTTAACAATTTCAGCCGCTGATATTTATTTAAAGGGGTATTTTTACTTGTTTGGCAAATTTCAGTCTCACATTGCATTGTGAAGTAGCTGTTTACTATTAGTTTTTGAAATTTTGACCCTTTTCTCCAATTCTCTCTTAGAAATTTTAGGATTAATTGGGTTATCAGGAATAGTGTGTAAAATTCTAACTTTCTACCTCATATAAAATGTGTTTTCAATTTATAAGCCCTCCATTTCCTGGAGCTCCCTTTTGAAATTTCCCAATTTAAAATTTTTGTTGTTGTATGGGACAATCTCACTACCTTCATGCCAAGCAAAATTTCAAGCTTCCATGCCCAGGGTCTAGGGAAATACGGTGATGAGTTAGTGAGTCACACAACTTTCTGTCCCTTCTTAGGAGATCAATTTAAAAAAAAAAAACTTAAAATGGTATCACCCAAATCTTGAAATGAACCTTAATTTTAAATCTCAGGTCTCTATATTCACTGGTTCGAAAAATACATCAGTTAATTCTGAAAACTTTCAGCCCCACTTTTTTTTATCCCTTGGATGTCAAATTTCGGATGCCTGCGCTCTGAAAGGAACTTCCCTCACAAATTTCAGGATTTCGGGTTCAGGGGTACGGGAGGTATCGATATTGTCCGTGAGTCAGGTCTTTAATCTTCATAGTAGTTATATAAATTCCCAAACACCCTGTTGACATGGGGATTGATACATTAAAAAGTCTAGTATTTTAGCGTTCTTAAAGAGTTTTATATTGGGTTTCAAGATTTTTGTTGTTGTGATTTCATAGTTTTGAACTTCTCGATTATTATAAGATAGGAGGAAGTCGATTAATCTTGAATTCGAGTGTCCCATCTCCAAACAGAAACTTTATCAATTATAAAATTGTTTGGTTTGATTATACTTCTTATTTATGCTTTAATGGCAAGTAGGTTTAAATTCTATTGGATATTTCTTGGAATTTCACTTTTCATTCTTCTAAAAATCAATTTATTTTGTACTTTATCTTGACTTCTCATGGAGAAAAGTAATGTGATCTTCAATCGAACTCAAGATTTTGATAAATGTTGACGTTTCATGACCAACTGAAACAGGAGTTCTTGCAATGCCTTCTGTATGCTTTTCTATCTATATGTACATCAGTATGTCCGTCAGTCTGTCCGTCTATCTGTCTGCCTTTATATCTATATGTACATCAGTATGTTCATCTGTCTGTCTGTCTGTCTGCCTATCTGTCCGTCTGTTTGTCTGTATCTCGGCCTGGAGACGAAACCATTTTACGGATCGGGCTAAAATTGTATTTATGGTTTTCATAAGGCTCCCTCAAGGAGTTTTGTTTTTGTAATTTGGTGTACCACATTAACGGATAAAAAAAAAACATTGATTTTTTTCCAAAAAATTAAATTTTGAATAAAGTCATTGTTTAACTTAGTTTCAAAAATCTTACTATACATACATATTTTAGGATAAAAGAGATAGGACGTCTGTGCCTTAGGCCATACCATTTTATTTTTATTTATTTTTTTGCTCGTGAAGCAGATTGACTATGTGAAAACAATTTTTATTCCAAATGAATGCTCCGACCATGGCAATAAAGTTTAGAAAGGATCTACTTGTTATCACTTTCTTTTCTTAAAGCTACATTGGGATAAGCCTGAAATCTGGCATGATTGAGAGCTGGGGGATTTGTCACGGTTGCTTTGGTTGTCATTCTTTCTGAGGGTCTCATCTGGAGCCAGATTTGAATGTGGGGGAGCTGATGGGTTCTGAAAGTAACAACAGGGGCGCCACTACCCCACCAAACACACTTAATATTTGCAGTTGCTTTACAGTAGTGTCATTACGACTGACAATTTGTAAAACAGTTGTAGAACAGTTCCCTAATAGTTGTCAATTGCCAAAAAAGAATGAAAGATTATTAGTTGCTCGTGGCTAAAATGTATAAAAAAAATTTACTGGAGAAAGTTCTATAGAATGAAGCCTCATTCGATCTCCTAGTTAAAGGTTTACTTGTCAAAGGCAACTTTCCTTTGATTTTGATCTTTCAGTGTTTAATTTTAAGCAAAAAGTAAGTTATTCTTCTTCACCCTACGATTATAAGTTTTAAACGACCACTCATCCAGCTTTTAGCCTATTTGTTGTACCTTACTACCTTAAGTTAGAATTGAGCTATTATTGTTAAACAAAGAAAAACATTTTATCCACCGATATAATCATACACAAATCAGTGTTTCCATGGTGATGTAAGCAAAGAACGATTGCACAGATGAGTCACTCAGAGCACAGCAGAAAAGATGGAATTTACTAGGAAAATCAGGTTTTCCTTGGAAGCTACTATTTTGCCGACATCCTGAACCCTTAGCCTTTAAAATGAGTGAAGTTTATCAAAATAATTAGTTCAGTCGTTTTCTCATACATTAATTTACTGGAACTGGGCTTATCAGAGAAAATATGAGAGTGAGTGTGAGTATGTAAGTGTATGAGTGAGTATAAGAGGGTAAGTGTGAGAAAGTGAGTGTGAGAAAGAATATGTGAAAGGGATTGAGTTGGAAAGAGATGGTGTGGTGGGTGTATGTGTGTGAGAGAGAGACAGTGTGAGATAGAGAGAGTGTGAGAAAGTGTGAGATAGAGAGAGTGTGAGAAAGTGAGAGAGAGAGAGAGTGAGTGAGTGTGTGTGTGTGTGTGTGTGTGTGTGTGAAAGAGAAAGAGAGAGTTAGAGTATTTTCGCTAAATTGTCTACTTAACCCCTTAATTTGCGAATTGTAGACAATATTGTTTATTTAAATACGAATTAAAGATAGCAACATTCCAATAACTATAATTGTTTCCTCTGTCTAGGAAATTAATTCCTTCAATAAAATATATCTAGGTAAAAGATGTGCTAGGACCAGCTATTATAACAGCCATTTGGTGATCAGAGAGAAATATTCAAAAAAATAAAGAAGAAAAAGTAGCCATGCAAACAAAATTATTTATTTCTAACCTATTATCAATAGTTTGTTTTTTATGTATAGATTGTTCGCATAATTCTATATTATTTCCACCGTACAACTTAAATGAGTATTGAGCTATTATTTTTAACCAAAGAAAAATAATATTTTATATACATAATGAATTATTATTCTTAACCAAGGAGAAATAATTTATTCACAGGTATAAAACCATGCACAAATAAGGGTTTCTATGGTGATGTAAACAAAGAAAGAAAAGCTGAAGATTCTCTGGGAAAATCGGATTTTTGTTGGAAACTACCATTTTTTCCGACATCTTGGACCCAAACCCTAAAAATGAGCGATCGTTTTCAAAATGGGTACAGTCATTTTATCTTGATTTAAATCACCAGAAATGGGCTCATCAAATTACACATAAGATATATGATAGTGATAAAATGTGATAGGTAAAATGAGAGTGTAGGTGTTTAAGTATTTGATTGTGTAAGTGTGTGGGTGTGTGGGTGAGTGTTAAACTGAGAGTGTGAATGTGAGAAAGTGAACGTGAGGTGTGAGAAAGTGAGTGTAAGAGAGTGAAAATTAGTAATTGAGAGAGATCGAGTTAGTGTGAGTGAGTGATATTGAGAGTATGTGTATGTGATAGAGAAATAAATACTGGGAGAAGAGGGAAAGATAGAGAGTGTGTGTGTGTGTTAGGGGAGAGAGTGTGAGGGAGAGTGTGTGAGAGAGTGTCAGATAGGGAGAAAGAATGTTAAAAGATAGATGTGGTACACAAAACATTACTTTTAAATATCATATCCTCAAAATTAGGCAGCAAAATGAAAACATAGCTTAACTTATGTATTTGACTAATTGGGCTAATGGATTAAGAAATACAAGGGTCGAATCTAGAAGATTACATTTTATTTCTTACAAATGACAAATAATTTTAGGATAGCTTACGAATAAATTATTTTTAAGTATTTAAATTAAAAAAATTATTTGATTAATTTTGTTTTAAAATTAATATATAAAGAGTGTTTTTTTGATAGAAACAAGATGATGTATTTGTTTTGTGAAGAAAGCATACATATGGGTAGTTAACTCAAAGCCTATTTTTGAAAATTATCTTCTAAGCCATAATACGTAATACAAGAAAGTTTTTGCGATGGTATCCTATCATTTATTGTAATTATAAAAAACGAGCAAAAAGGAAATATACTGTTAAGATATTATTAACTGAAAAATAGGTTTAAAAGTCTGAATTTGATCAAGTTTTGTGATATTTTGAGAAAAGTTGCTATTTATTGCTAATATTTTAAATATCACATTAGTGTAAGAAAGCATTTTATTCATAAACAAGAAAATCATATAGCACTAAATTAATGCTTAATATTAAAGATATTGTTTCTATTCAATTCTGGACTTGAACAGATCAAATGGGTTCATTAATATGAAGTTCAACTATGAGACTCATCAACGGACTAGATTACAGTTTGTCTATTTATTGTGCTCCACGTCTTACTACCCATATGGGTTATTTACATATTTAATTTAATGGTGTGGGTGTGATAGGTAAAGCTATGAGGAATTTTACATAGTTGGACAACATTTATTAAATAAACCTTGAGAAACGCGCCAGGATTATAACCCTAACCTCTCCATTTCCATAAAACCAGACAAACTAGTTTGTGTGTCCAATGGTGCTGGTATATCTTATTTTACCACACGGACTATATTGTAGCCCACACTAATTTAATAACACAAAACAATGAAAATTAATGTATAGATAAAACAACAGCATTAACTTGTAAAAATGATGAAAACGCAATTAGTGAAACATTGCATTCGACTGGGATTCGAATCCAAGCCGGGAATCCCCAGTCAAGTCTTAGAATGCCATTAAAGCACGCTAGCACCAAGCTATCACTGCGGGCGTTTGACGTATGCTAATGAGTGTTGGACTTGCAGCCATACTATTTTTGAGGTTAGGTACCTCTATATTCGTGAAGGGGAATATGTGAAACCACTTAGGAAAAAATACCCTCATTAGTCCTATACCCAAACGGTATTCGAACCCTGTCCTACTGTCACCGTCGGTCCAATTTATCACGATAGCGATGCGTTACACCACGTGACCAACTACCTGTGCTGGTGGCGTCATATTCTGTTACGTTCCTCCTCATGTTTCACAACGTTTCCGCACTGGATTTTCAAATCTTCTTTACTTCGTGTAGGAAAAATGAAATATGGATTCATGAGAAGATTTTCAGAACAAGAATGGTGTGAGATGTTAAGCTATGAAAACGATACACGTCGAAAGAAAAGAAAGAAAGAATGATGGCAAAGGAAATAGTCATTCCAACATGAATATTTTTCATCAACACGAATATTTCACATAGACGTATAAAATAATACTAAGCATCATTAGTTTAGCACGTCGCGTTATTTTTTAAAGAAAAAAATATATAAGAGGGGTGGGAGTGAAGAGGGGGTGAAGGTGTAAGATGAATTGAAAATAGCAGGATTAAGAGTTTAGGCAATGAGTGCGAAAGAGATGGCGAGTAAAAGCTTCCAATTTCAAATAGGAATAACGAGCCATCTGGTGCTGAGCAAACAATTTCTCATAACGACGAGTGAGCACTGGCGCGCGCACATTTTTAGACAGGACTCATTTATAACTGGGAGGAGGTTTTTATATCGCAAAATATACTTCTGTCTTCCCTCGGTACAACAAGTGGAGAAACGGCCGATACATGTCTTTTTCTAGCCTTGTCTGCATTCAGACAACCTTCAATTAGCTTGTGTTGTGTCGTCTCGCGAAGGTTCTACAGGGTTGGGGGGAGGGGATTGAGTCTTGTCACGAGATAGTGTTTTATTTATATGCTCACTGCCTTACTGCCGATCCGGGATATCCACATATCGGTAAAAAGAACAACTTAGATGAAATATACGCTCGAAGGGAGAGAAGGAGATAATTGAGGGGGGAAAACACCTTCAGAACACCCATTCGAGACTCAAACCCTGACCTCCACGTCAAACGCAAGCCAGATTATACGAGACTGATGCCTTTGGTCACGTACCCACCGGTATTGGTCAGATAGAGCCAGAGGTCCTCGGTTCAGAGGGAGTCAGGCTGACATATTTAGAATGTTTGTCAACTGACTTCAGACATGGTGAGAATATAAATTATTCTATCAACAGGGACAAGTGATGGAGGGTGAATTCAAAAGAAATGAGCCTGCATTCACAAGGAATGGGAGTCTATAATAAAATGCATCATATAAGACAACACTTAAAATAATTGTTTGTGGAATGAACTCCAACCCCTTGAATCAAGAGTAAAGTACAGGGTTGCACACATCTAGTGTTAACTATTATTTTTCTAAGCTCATTGAGAAAACAATTCTTGATATCTGCCATATTTCCGTAATCGTAACTTATAAAATTTATTCTTCTCGTTTTTTTATCCTGTGTGTGTGCATAACATTACACGTTTATCTTTCAACGCCAACTCACATCAACACCCCCCCTCCCCTTACCCCAGCCGCCCAAATACCTCATGTTTCCCATTTCTAAGCACAACGGAAAACTTTTGAAAACTTACTTTAAAAAGTTATCGCTCTCAATGTTAAGTGGGTCTGCGAGTTAGGTCGTTTTCCCTCCAGAGATGAAGATATGGAGATGTGTGTTTTCTGAGAAATGATAGGTTTAAAGTAAGAGATGCGGACGACGGGGGAATGGCCGGGTGAGCGAAGAAAGTTTCCTTATCCCCGTCATTTGTCAACAAGACCCGAGGTTGATGTATGCGACCATCTTGGTTCTTCGCTTAGATGTTCATACTTACCACTGCTCGTCTTTCTATGCACAACGGAGTCGAGATGGTTGGTTACGGCCTAATAATCCTCATAGTGCTTCACTTGGATTATATTATAGTATGCATGAAAGAACCTAGAGGGAAACTGTATACGAACAAACAAATGAAACAAGCAAAATATATATCGTATAATTAAAAGGGAAACACAATTTGGTTCAGACTTTTGATTGGGTTCTTTATAGAAAAATCAAGAATCAAGACAGGTATGTGTGCGTTGAACATGTTTAGAATGTAATGATTTAAAATAAAACTTAACATGACAGCCACACACGAAGTACTCCAGACTATAATTACCGATAAAACAAAATATCCTGGATAGTTTGCACGACATAATTAACACAAGATACTTAAATAAGTGACTACCTAGATGAATTAAGGACCTAATAGATTACAATAGTAACATAAGTCTTTTTACTTACGCAGCTAACAAACGTTTTAAGTGAAGCCACGTTCAACATTCGCAAGTCCACTGGTCACAAAACCACCAGACGCTATTCACTCGTAGTGCTTGACACACCAGCTCCGTATCAAGTAGACTCTATGTTATATTGTACACACACCCTCTACTGAAGTTGTACCAATACCATGCACCGTATCATAATTTATAAACTACGCTTTATTTGGTTCTGTGCCTGATGTGGGTTGAATACTCTAGAGGGGGACCAGTATTTAGAGTTTCTTCAGCTATAAGCTGGAATATTCTTCATTTAGAATAATTTCATACCAGGGTTTTCCAAATCGTTACTCTTTCTTTGAACACTTCCTCTGTCCTTCTCCAAAGGCACCACAGCCGCGTGCACCATGCAGCTTGTCTGGATCCATTATGCAGAAAGAAGAGGGTGAGAGGGAAGCCGATAGGTCAATTTGCAGTTATAGTATTTTCACAACTCTCAAATGTTTATTTTTACGACACTACCCTTTAGGACTATCCGTAAAGAGCTAAGGCTAAAGAAGGTAGAATTTAAAGGAAATTTAATCATATTTACGTGGAGGGAAAGTGTGAAACCATCTAATTAAAACCACAGTACACCCTATTGGGATTCTAAGCTCAGTTTTACAGTCACCGCCATTACACTCTATTACGAATGTAATTCCATTGAGTCCAGTGGTTTCTAAACATAAATACTTTCTGCACACAGTGTGGCATAGGATATGACGGATTCATCACCGCAATCCCAGGAAATGCCGTTAAGTTTGCTGACGGAGCTGGCTTGTTTTATAACCGCAGGGGTAAGTTCCTCTTATACATTGTTGAGTTTGAGCACCTAATGGTGAAGAAATGTTCCACATTCTGATAAAACACTCAACTCCTTGACAGTAAACTATTTGTTGTCGTTGATGTAGCTCTGTAAATCCACAATGATGCCCATGATTTAAATGAAGGGTGAATGTGGTGCCATGTCCTTGACGATGATCACAATGTTGTCAATTTTACCGAACACGATACAGTTGGATGGGTCAATAAGTTTCCAGGTGAAGCTAGGCTTAGTGCTCAGAGATCCGTGCCACGTTAAATTCCAATGCAAGTTCATGTGATTTGATGTGAGCTCGAAAGTCATGAGATGGTATCTTTATGGTAGGCTTCACGTGTGATGTTAATTCCTTCATTCATTAAATGTATACCCGTTCCCGAAAGCAGTGAGTGACAAGAAATAACTTAACTGACGATTAAGAAATTGGGCTGCAAAGGTTTTGATGGAAGTTGTTCTCCGTCCACGTATAGCGAGAAATGATTCATGCCATACGTTTGGAAACTGAATGTATTCTTGGCGAAGTCTTCACTGAACGCCTCTTTGGATAAGAATCCCACAGTGTGAGGTTTGAGTAGCTCTCTCTTGAATACGTTGTCCAGTGATTTTCCTTGAACTTCCGAAGGAATAGTGAGCGTTTTAAATTCCACTTGCATGATGGGATAATTTGCGGGACTGACTGTCTTGGCATGCGCCAACAGTACAAAGAATGCAACTTTGACACGTCGCACTAAAATATTGATGGCAATGATGTGTGCTTTAAGCTGGGATATTTCAGGACTGACCATAAGACTGAACACGTCTCTGGAACGCACCCACTTGATTATGAGTTCAGTATCTTTCAAAAAGTATTTCACTTGGTTAAACATGTTCCCGTGTAAGTACCCCAAGAGATTAATTTTTTAATATTTTGTAGAAGTGATACGGCGCACCTAAATCTCTCGTAGAATGTTACAACGCTTCTGAATAAGCCACGGAAAAAACTTCATATTCCATGACCACATTGATATGGAACACAGTGGTAGATAAAATATATGCCTGTTCCCTTCCTGTTGGCATCGGTAGGATTCGTGCATATAGTTTGAGTTGTTGCCGCTGACAATACTTGAGAGAAGTGCCACAATGTCACTCGTGGGCTGAGGATCGACAATATCTGTGTGAATGAACATTTTGGATGGTAAGCCCAACTGAATATTGAAGGTGTTTAAAGGAGCTGGGACTTTGTTCGGGCTAGTACCAGTTTGGTACCCGATTGGCAAACATATTTCACTAGAATGTTTCAGCAATATTTTATTCAGAGGTTCTTTCATGACGATGCCAACTTATTTGTACATATTATTTGAGTAAGAATACATGATATGCTTCTCAAAGGGTTTCACTGAGTTAAGAGTATCGACAAATTGGAGATAGCCGTAGTTCCCGGACTGTATATGTTCTTTGTACACGGCTCCTCGATCATTATCGTTTTTCAAGTTGTACTAAATAAAGTTTGGGCCTCCGGGATGGTTTCTAAAGCGCAAGGTTACTGGAATTCAGTGGATGCGATTGCCCACTGTCGATCGAGTATTAGACCTAGAGGCAATTGTGTGGTTACATTTTTTTATGTCTTTTTAGGGAATTATTACAGAGAACTGTCATTTGGAAAAATGGGATAAAGATCCTTCATGGTAGGGCACTGACAAAACTGGCTAGGATACACGAATTCAACTGCAGGTACACCTTATTTATGGTGCCTCTACCTTTGGCTTTTAGTATTTAATCGGCTTTGGAAGTGTCAGAAAATGTACGTGCTGCAATTCTTATTCATAAATTGTTTCCTCCACCTCCTAGCCGTAGTTCGATTAATCTATAAACGACTGGTTGTTAAAACACAATGCTGACGACTTTGAAAATATCTTAACTCCATTTGCGTTTATGGCCCTTTAGAAAGAGCATTTTGGATTTTTTGATACCCACCATGTCACCGACCTTGAGTTTCGGTTTGCGAAGTCAGTTTGGGTGATAATTGCCTCAGAGGTTGTCTCTAGCTTGGAGCACGTTGATCTATGAAACGTTTACAGGCACCACCTTGTTACTGGATTGTTTGGCACCATTTTGGACGTCGAAGAGGACCGGAAGGATGTTTACATAACGATACCTGCTATGTTTTGTAAAATTAGTCCATCTACTACACTTGGACTCAATACACCAACAACCTGCCTCAGTGGCCGGAATGTTCTAGAGTATAACTATCACAATAGACTGGGTTGCCGATGACACGGAAATCAGGGTATGAATACTGAGCGGGTGTATTGAGGGTTGTTTTTCCTATAAGGTTTTCAACTCTTCTTCCCCACATGCAAATTTTGTTTCATTTACTCTTAATTCTACCTTCATTTTTTCCTAACACATAGTATATCAAGGACATATGCGTATAACCTGAACAGGCAGTAAGATTCAGAACTAAAAAAAAATATGCACCAAAAACTAGTGAAAGATGGTCCTAGATACGAGATAAACCAGGATGTTTCAATGGTAGAGCATTGGCACGCAAAGTCAAAGGTACTGGGTTCAATTACTTGTCCAGGTTGTCATATTTCACTTAATTGAATACCTGTAGAATACCTGCACTCTATAACACTATAAGGTATACCACCTCATCGATTATAGGTATTAAAAAGTTAAACTGTCATGTTTATTCAAGACATAATTTAGGCCTTGGCTTAGTAAATGGAGTTCGCGTGGTTTTTCAGCAAATGCACCGACATACATTGCAGCTGAAAGTGATAGCAAGGCAATCCCAGGGACGGACAGGACAGTATTCCTATCCAAGATTAAGCTCTCGATTATTAGATTTTGCAGAAATTATACATTTTTTATTTGCAGCGATGGTATTTAGTGTTAGGTTTTATAATTTATATTTAAGTCGCTTTCATGATTGATAACAAATGCGTGCCCCTAAGCCATGGTCTCTGAGCTGTGTGTTACTTTTCATAAATCAAACATCGCACATATTTGGTGCACAAATTTACAAATTTAACCATATTGGGGAATAAATCTCTGGAGAAAAAGAGTTCAAATTTTGTGCACCAACTCGCTAAATAGATTTCTGCAAATTACGAACAATTTATAAATGTCATAATCTTAAATGCTTTATTTCTAACACGTTTATATCATGGCTTGACCCACATGTTGCCCACAGGATATGTTTGACATTCTCACTCTATTATTTCAAACCAAATGTATCGATGAATATAGACACTTTTTAAAAAATGGGGAACACTACTCGTCTGAATAGAACATACTAGTGTATCCGTGACTGCATTCTTAAAGCAGTTCAAACCAGATATTCCATTAATATCGTTGAGATCTGGTTGCTGTCAACTTTATTGAAAACTTGCAGGAAGAGTTTGAAATGGTTCCGCACCTCTGTCTCTGGTTTCTGTCAACTTGACTGTTGACCAACTGTGAGAGTCTTACTTTATCCATTGGATCTGCCAATGAATGCTGTCGAATTGACTGCTGACCAACTGTGAGAGTCTTATTATACCTATCGTATCTGCCAATGAATGCTGTCGAATTGACTGCTGACCAACTGTGAGAGTCTTATTATACCTATCGGATCTGCCAATGAATGACTGTCGAATTGACTGCTGACCAACTGTGTGAGTCTTATTATACCTATAGGATCTGCCTATGAATGCTGTCAACTTGACTGTTGGTCAATGGTGAAAATCTTACGTTCTCTCTTAGATATAACTTATTGCTGTTTTTTTACTACATTTTTTATGAAATAACTGTAGTTATGTCAACAAAATATGTTGAACGCAATTATTTTTTAAAATGTTCTCTTCATAACAATAGGGCCATTTGATTAATTTAGAACCATTTTATATATATCAAACATTCTATTAACATTAGTTTGACATTAAAGTGGGGAAAAGTGTATTTATAAACATCTTTTTCGAGTGTTATTCTTCACCAATATTGGCTAACAAATTAGAATGTCTAAATAATATTATTAATATATTTGTGACCCACTTCAGTGGTCACATGGTCTAATGCGTTACTATAGGAATGTACTGGACATCCAATGACGGGGAGATAGGGGTATGAATCCCGGTTGGGTGTTTTTAGGGTGTTTTTTCCTAATTGCTTTTCCACTCTTCCCCCACGCAAATGTTGGTTCATTTACTCTTAAGTCTACCTTCACTATTACTAACACATAGTGGCATAGGAAATATTATGCGTACAGCCCGAGTAGTTGTAAGACGGGGTACTAAATAATATATTATAATATAATATGTACTATTTATATTCTGTGTACAAAGTATAACTAGTACATAAATAGTATTATATGGACTATAAATAGTATAAACTATACACTATATAATAAAACTGAAATTCATTCCTCGTCATGGCTAAATAACAAATGTTGTACAAATGAATGAAAGTATTCAGAAAATGCAAACCAAAATTGACCTTTAATATTAATAACTAATACAGAGCTATAGAGCACGGATTAATAAAATTGTAACAGTTTCATATATTTTTTAAATTGTTAACATTATGATTTAAATCAATAATATAAAAACTATACTCCCTCCCACCCTCTAACATATTTTTAATCTTCAATATTTTTTGAGAACATTTATTAAAGGGTAAAGTTTTAAGTATATTACGGTCATAGCGTCTCACTGCCAGTTAGGTCTATCCATATGAATTTTCACAAATACGGTATTGAAGAGGAAAGTAGAATGTGAAGGATATGTACAGACGTTTACGTGAAGGTAAAGGTGGAAACAATCTTTAGAAAACCACCCTTAGTATGCATGGTCGAGATTAAAACCCTGGCCTCCATATAATCTGAAAATTCACCTAAGAAAATACTTAGACGTACGCCTTGTACTCAATGTTGCTGATGAAGTTTCAAGTTGAGTGTTTCTCAAGTATAGAGTATTAAGAGTGCGTATGAATGTAACTTCTATTGTCAAGGATTGTTCCCATTGATAGCGACACCACCATCTCCACCACGAACTACACCGTCAACATAATACTATAGGTTTATTTGAGTGGGTTCGCACAGCCGCATACGAATTTGGTCCCGTTAAGAGTGATTGGGACGGCAGGTTGCATTAGCTGCCGAGCCTATTATAGGTTTTTTTTTTTTTACNGTTTTTTTTTTTTTACCAAGATAGTCCACCTACCTCCTCCCTAACCCTTTAGAGTGAATATGAATCTAACCCTGGGGTGTTATAGATACGTGGTATGAATTCATAAAACAAACAAAATAGTGGGGCTAATCAATATAAAACACTCTAATACCAGAATTAATATATCTATTTACTCTGATGTTAAATATCAGGATTAAATATTATTAATGAAGATTGGTCCGTAGATGAATGGTTCTATATTTCCCTTGGTGGAAAGTGTAAGATGAATAATGCCTTACCTGCTTCAGTGACCACATAGTCTAAGACGTCACTCTCGTGTTAAACTAGACTTACGATAAAAGGGAGATCGTGGTTTGAATCTCGGTTTCCACTCACTCTCCACGCAAGTGTGGGTACACTTCCTCTAAATTCATCCTTCCTCATATATAACTCGATAGATTAGTTAGTACATATGTATACAGCCTGAACAGGTAGTAAGACACTGCTAAAAAAAGTAATAACTCATTTAGTTTTTATTACACATACATTTTGCTATGCACTCTAGACTCTAGCGCAAAGGTCACCAAAGTGATTGAGTTTAGGATTTTATTTCAAAATGTCAAATTATTTCCCGAGCTACACAGATTAAAAATTTGCCGTGTCACGTATTTGGTAATATGTAAAGAGGCTTTTCCATCACACCTTTGTTCAATCAGGGGTGGGCTCTGTGGCTTGGTTTCGCAATTGTGATGGAAATAATGGAAAAATATTTGTTCAGAATGTACTTTTTCATGCTAGAAAATATAAGGACTATCTTTTTATTTTAAAAGTGATTGTCAAATATGTTTGGAAAAAAACACAGAGTGTGTAATTTACTGAGAAGAATAGCATTCACTTTCATGCACAATTTTTAAAATTTTGATGAGTAACATTTTAGTCCTATTTGAACACAACTATCAAGATGTTTATCTCCTAGCCCATTTCTGTATTGGTTTCTCAACACCTTAAAATGAAAATAATAGCTCATAGAGGTCAGAAGAGCAGCCTTAACTCAGAATACAACACAAACCAGAACTATATTCTTTTCTTTTTAGACAAGTGGCCATAGATTACCTAAGCTTGAGGCAATGAGTTAATTTAGAGAGCTAAAAATAAGTGATTACTCTTATGAGCTACCAAGAGTGTCCCCACTAGCTCGAGATCGATCATTTGGCAACTCTTGGTCTGAAGGGTCAGTCAAAAGTGCCAAGTCGATGGTATTAAGACAAGAGTGCCAATTATAGAGTGATATGTCAACAATGCCAAGTCAAAAGGGACATGTCAAGAGTGCCATTTTGAGAGTATTCAGTTGAGAGTGGAAAGTTGAAATTAATGTGTCGAGAATGGCAAGTTTAAGTTTAATATTACTAGGCCTATTATTATTATCATCTGGAACTGCCATCTGGTAGATGTTGATAAGGTGAGAGTCTTGAGGTTGATGATGGCGGTTTTGTTTTATGTCAATAGGAATTAAAATTGCTTATTTCATGTTATGAAGGTAGTGAAATTGAAGTTTAATTATATGGTTGTAGATTGGTGTAGAGGATAATTCTTCAATGATATAATATATAATAAAAACTAAATATGGTTATACCTAATACTTAAGTTAAAAAACTTAAACAAAATAGGCAATATTTTAAATAAACAAAAGCTAATGCGAAACAAATGACATTCAAATTAACGACAACTATATTTTCATTGATTAGAACAATGGTTAAATCAAAAACCGCTTGATGCTGTTAGACCACACATGATCCGTCAAAGCTCGAGTGTGTACTGGTAGGCCTACTTAGATAGTATTGATTCTATCCATTAGCACTTGTATGAGTTACTTTTTAACTAGATATGTGAGATTTTGAAGACTTTTCCCTTCGTGTTTTACGGAAATTTTAATTTTTTTTTCAAATAAAGTTCAATTATTTATTATTATTATTATTATTATTATTATTATTATTATTATTATTATTATTATCATCTAGCACCGCGTCTTACTACCCGTTTAGGTTATACGCTTAAGTACTAATTACGCTAATGGGGTTAGGAATTGGGAAGGTTGAATATAGAGGAAGTGAACCCGCATTTGCGTGGAGGGAGAGTGGAAAATCATTTAGGAAAAATCACCCCCAGTTCACCCGACCGAGATTCGAACCTAGATCTCCCCGTCCTCGGCAGTCGAGCTCAACACGACTGGCGCGTTAGCTAACTACGTCAACGAGGCGGGTTTCAATTATTTAAATGTAACTAATATAAACATGATAAACCGAGCTTGAAAGTTTACACTTCAGTTTAATTACTCTTAAGGACGTTCCAATAAATAGATAACAGCAACTCTAGTTCTATTCTCACAATCACGTATCGACTACAGCGCTTGATGTTTGAATGTATCACTAATGTAGGGTCTGATAATAAAGGTAATGCACTGAGTTTCACTCTTTACTTTTAACAGTGTACTACTGTGGTGAAAAGTCAAGTTTGCTGAATCTTTTTTTGGGAATGTAGTCTCCGACCCATTCAAGCAAGTTTATGAATGAAATGGACAAGTGGTTTCCCGCGTCCTTCCTTTCGCCTTCCCCCCTCCACTACCTTTTTGCCCCACAAACTCCAACGCCAGCTATTTTTTTCCTCACATGAAATCTCTGACACAGGTGTGCACCCCAAACACCTTCACACAATAAATGTCCCCCTCCCTCCCAACTTCCGGTGGAATCACCCCTGCCACATTATTCCTTGATACACAAAAACCTCTAAATTTGTTGTTATTTGAATGACGGGACGTTGCAAGGAATTCCTTAACACCCATTTGAAGAAGTCACGTGAGTCAACTAGTCCTTGAAAAGGAAGGAAAATGAAGCATAGAAGAAGGAAAAAAAAAAGTTTATTTTCTTAGAATGAAAATGAGAGAAAACTTTTCTTTGAAGGGTTCATCTTTTGAAACCCGATGCTTAGAAATGTTCGGAGTATTATAGGCCTAAAGGCCCCGATATCCGGTAAGCAGCCCAACCCAGTTTGGTGATAATAGCTAGTTTTTTTTAATTTGAAGTGTTTGGCGTGCACTTTCTAAATTCGATAAGGGTTGCAAACCAACAGCAGAGGACAACAATAGCTAATGACGACACGATGAGCTTTTAGCTCGTACGACATTCTAACCAAGGGCATCAATGACTAAGGCGTCAGTCTTGGCTCATCTGGTTTGCCAGAGACGGGATATCGGTGTTCGAACTCCGGCTGAATTTCCTGAGGTTGGGATTTTTCCCCACTCTCCTTCCATAAAATTGCGGCAAGTAGTAAAAGAGTTGTTAGAGAGCGTGCGCTGGAGAAGGAATGGCCAGTCAACAATTGAACAGGCCAACAAGACCTGTAGCGTTGGCCCTGTTGTTCACGAAACTACAACGGAGATTAGTAGTCTACTCAAGTTTCAAAGCTAGTTCTGCAACCCGGTAGAAGCTGCCTGATACTTATATAAGTAAATTTTAAATATGATAATTACATGGAACTTGCCTTCCATAAACACAAAATTATCAGTCTGAGTTTAGGAGGGAAGTGGGAAACAGGGGGACGGGGTAAGGGCAAAGTTTTAGAGCTAAACATAACACTCATTACAAGTATCGTAGACCCCTCTATAAGGCTGAGTTCACATTTGGAAAAATAAAGAGTTGACCTTAGTACTTAGGAATACAATCAACGTTATCTTATGTGGCATTTCAATATACAGATCAATTTTAACCAGAAGGACATTGTCTGACAACTATAAAAGCTACTAAATATTTGCCCTCACTTATCCATACAAGTCATGTGATCTGAAGCTGTCGCTTTTAATGGCCACTGTATCATCAAAAATTAATATATTTTTATTAAACACGATTCTCGCCATGTTCTGTAAGTTTAACCATTATGTTTGCTTTGTGTTATATATTTATAGGTCAGGTAGAACAATTAAAATTTATTTTGTGCTATATATTTTCTAGACGAGCGCAAAACATTGAATTATCAAAATCGAAGGTCAAATCTCCATCGCTTCAACTTCAACGCCCTTAGAAACACTGAAAGAAGAAGGAAAACTTCAATATATTAGTAAAGATCTTTCTACGCGCCTGTTGACTAGTGATTGCCATCTTTAACGTAAACATCGATATGTCAGTATAAAATAATATAGAATTGATTTACAGTACTTTGTTTTTTTCCCAAGCCTTTCTTTTTACATTGAGGAACATATTGGATAGTTTAAAATTTAAAAGTAGCATTGCATAACAAAAACAGAAACCCCATCTTAGACTTTGTTCCACATGTTTCAAGTTCACTTCACATTTCAAAAGCTACCTTCGCACACCTGGGAGGCTAGGGTTCAAATACCGACTGGGTATACTGAGGTTGGTTTTTCCTCAATGGTTCCCGACCACGTAATCACGTGTACGTTGTGAGACGCGGTGGATTTGGTTTTTATTTCCCCAAATAATAGCAAATCAATATTATTTTAAAACGGAACGTTGGTGCTAAAATGTTTGGTTGAATGTTAATTTTTACTTCCTTTCGACACCTCGGAGAGAAAATATTGAGATCGTCAAAAAATTGACCTTAAGATTTTAATAAATGTCGATGTTTCATGACCTCCGAATCCCAAAAAAGTTGTTTTCGCGATGCCGTCTGTCTGTCCATACCTCAGTCTAGAGCCGACACTATTTTACCGATTAACTAAACCTGGTATCTGGGGTCTTCATAAGGTCCTGCCCAAGGTTTTTTTGGAATTAGATAGATAACCCTAAAATTAAGGGTATTTTACTGAAGGGCAAAATTTAGAAAAAATCGATTATCTCAAATCTAGCTTCAACGATTTTGATTAATTTTATATATAGACACCGTTTATCATTATAAATAAGATCAAAACTCCCATATTCTCATGAAAATTACTCTAAGAGTACTCAGAGAAATTTTTCAATTTTCCTTATTTCTCCACAATTATTTGAGATACGAAATAACATAGTTTTAAAATTGTAATACTATTAAGGATAAAAATCTTTTATTTGAAACATATTTTAACTAAACCAATTGTTTATGTTTATGAGCTATTATCAAATATATACACTTTTTAATTCAGGCCTTTTAGAATGAATTTGTTTCTAAGCTTTTTGGTGGATAAAAGGACAATAATTTTTCTATAACAGTGTTCCTAGTTCCTAACGCCATAGAGTAAGTAATAGTGTATATTATTTCATGTATGATCTTTGGTGAAGTGTTTCTACAACAATGTATATACCTATTATTTCGTTTCACAAATATTACGAGTTTTTAATAAATATCTATTAATTTTTTTAAGATAAAAGTAGGAGAAAGTGTGTGCGGTGCATTGTTTCAATTGTGAGCTTGGCCTAGGACTGTTCTTCCAATTTGCTTCTAATTTTAACTTTGTTCCAAATCTCCCCTCACAGCATCTGTTGAGGTGGACCGGAGTTATTATGTAAATCCAAAGCGATTGTGAGTTTCTCTCTGTAATAGTAGTAGTCTATTCCAGTAATGTAGTTGGAATGATGCTCGAGGCAGCCATGGCTAACAATGTCCCCGCTATCAGAGTATGTGTCACGTGACCTGGCAAGGGCATTAAGCGGCCATTACGAAGACTCGTAATAAGCCGATAATAGCAAGATTAATGTTGGTACGCCAACACCCTGTAACCCTAGATGTCCCAAGTACATGCGCGTGAGTTATATGGGATTCCCCCCAAACGGGGCACAAACCGATTAAGTCGATATTTAAATGTCTCGAAATTATTTGATTTATCGAAGACATAAATAGTTGTACTTCTCTTATTTTACTATATTTTCCCCCAGTGCTACTCACGATTGGCGTTGAGTTGATTATGTTTGGTTATTCATCTTACATTTATGATCCAGATGCAGTCCATTTATTGTAACTTGTACTTTATCTGCTTGTTAAATAAATATACAAAGACAATATTCATTCGGTTCGCAAATATGTTTTGTCAGTATTGTAAGTAACACTGATAATAATAATAATAATAATAATAATAATAATAATAATAATAATAATAATAATAATATCTGGGTTACATCAATCGTAGCTCAGTAGTGGATATATTAGCCAGTACTAATGTACCGTTGTCCAGGGGACGTCCGAACGTACTAATCGTATATCCTTTCCGTGGAGCCGCTTTCTATGTCCTGATGATATTAGTTGATGGTGATAGTGAGTATGAGAGTGTGGAACCAGCAGAAACTCTTAAATCTATCTTAAGCCTAACCAACCCAACCCTGGTGATCACTGTGTGGGATAAAATACCCAAGGTGCCAGCTGGGAATCGAACCCGGAACCTGTCGTCTCGTAGCCAGGTGCAGTGACCACCACGCCACGGGGCATGTAAGTATGGTAAGTGATCTAAATATAGGCTACATTTGCTGGTCGAAATATCAACATATTATATTGAAGATGTGGACGGATGTTTGATTTTAGTAACTTTTTCTCTGTCAAAAACGGGGACATTATCAATTCTGCATTTAGTCTACCATCCTCACTGTTCAATTATATCCATACATATTATTACTAAAATGATTTGTTTTACCAGGTGGTAGATCTATTATCTCATCAACTTAAAACTGTATTTATAATATTTTAACCTATCACGTTCAAAATTTGTCAAAACGATACCTATTGATCAAATGTAAACGTGGCCGCTAAACCGCTTGTCGAACCCACCCACCCTTTTGTTCATGATGACCAAGTAATCTAATGCGATATTCTCCCCTGTGAAATTAATTTGAAGCGACACCAACCCAATCCCGCGTCGAGACAAATGTCAGTCCACGATAAAAGATGGCGCTGTCAGCAATAAAACAACCGCATTTGACTACATGTTTCTTTTTTTTTTTAACAGCCAAGTTTCAACTTCACGATTGTAAAAATAATAATAATAATAATAATAATAATAATAATAATAATAATAATAATAATAATAATATCTGGGTTACATCAATCGTAGCTCAGTAGTGGATATATTAGCCAGTACTAATGTACCGTTGTCCAGGGGACGTCCGAACGTACTAATCGTATATCCTTTCCGTGGAGCCGCTTTCTATGTCCTGATGATATTAGTTGATGGTGATAGTGAGTATGAGAGTGTGGAACCAGCAGAAACTCTTAAATCTATCTTAAGCCTAACCAACCCAACCCTGGTGATCACTGTGTGGGATAAAATACCCAAGGTGCCAGCTGGGAATCGAACCCGGAACCTGTCGTCTCGTAGCCAGGTGCAGTGACCACCACGCCACGGGGCATGTAAGTATGGTAAGTGATCTAAATATAGGCTACATTTGCTGGTCGAAATATCAACATATTATATTGAAGATGTGGACGGATGTTTGATTTTAGTAACTTTTTCTCTGTCAAAAACGGGGACATTATCAATTCTGCATTTAGTCTACCATCCTCACTGTTCAATTATATCCATACATATTATTACTAAAATGATTTGTTTTACCAGGTGGTAGATCTATTATCTCATCAACTTAAAACTGTATTTATAATATTTTAACCTATCACGTTCAAAATTTGTCAAAACGATACCTATTGATCAAATGTAAACGTGGCCGCTAAACCGCTTGTCGAACCCACCCACCCTTTTGTTCATGATGACCAAGTAATCTAATGCGATATTCTCCCCTGTGAAATTAATTTGAAGCGACACCAACCCAATCCCGCGTCGAGACAAATGTCAGTCCACGATAAAAGATGGCGCTGTCAGCAATAAAACAACCGCATTTGACTACATGTTTCTTTTTTTTTTTAACAGCCAAGTTTCAACTTCACGATTGTAAAAAAAAAAGAGAGGTTTATTTTTATCATCTCTGATTTCTGAATTTAAAATTTATTTTAATTTTTATTTTCAAAAGAGAAGTCTCGTTTTATTGGTACTTGAAACATCATTACAATATATTTTTTCGACGTTTGAAAGCGTTTCTTTTAGTCATTCCTTTCAACTTACATCTTCATAGGCGGTCTAACTTGCAAGGTATGTGTGGGGAGGGCTATAAATGTTCTAGGAAGCCGTGGAATGTTTACGATTGGAATCTTAAGTGAAGGTTAAGGCTTTATTATTATTATTTTTACTATTTAAACTCAATCTCTTCTTAATTTAATCGTTCACAAACAATGACACATCAATTATAAATAACTGCTTTAAAATAGTGACACTTACATTCGAGTGGGAGAACTTTAATGTAGACAATCATAACCGTAAATTAATCACTTTGAGATGTAGTTTACAAATGTTACTTTTCAAACAAATAAAATGCGGGGACATTTTATCTATCCAAAAGCAAATATATCTTTTACTAAATAGAATACCTATGTGCACCAGTGGTTACATGGTATAAGGCATCAAATTACCAACAGGCTGGATAGCATTCGACAAGGTTCAAGTCTCAGATAAGTGCACTAAGTGTTTAATCACTTTGATTTCCCTATACTCTCTCCAAGATAATTTGGGTCAAGTTCTTTTTTTTTTTGGTCCCCGCGTCTTACTAACCGTTCGGGTTGTACGCATATGCATTACTTACGCTAATGTGTTTGGGGTGAGGTTGAATTTAGATGAAGTGTATCCACATTTGCGGGGAGGAAGAATGAAAAACCGTGAAATAAAAACTATTGCGAGAGTGAAGGGATCAAGGAGGGGGAACATTTGGACTTTTTGGTTGAAAAGTGAACCCTTTTCACATACATTGTATCTCATCGTTTATAAATGTTACATTCTAAAATTGCATGTGTTTAAATTATTGAAACAACATCAAATAAGTCCTGGAAATGTGTAGGCTACCACTCAGTTTAATCAACGTAAAGCTCGTATTTCTACAATATAATAAGAATAAGTATTTTGCTAACCTGTTTAGATGTTTAGTTTGTAGAACTCCTTTCTTAAATAATGTTATATTAGATTTTTAAATCCTTATTAAATGCTGATATATTTTAAATACACTTGTACAATACAAATCCGCATTTGATTTTCTAAGTATACCTAGACCAATGAATAACAAACTCCAGAAAAAAGAAAAAAAACTCCTTCTGTCCAATAAATCCATGTATTTTTTTAAGTGTTTCTTAGTGACTATATATTAAACTAGTAATTGCTCTCGGCTTCGGCCTCATTAAACAATACATTAAACACTTTCGAACACTTCAAATGCTAGAAAAAATGAAACTTTAAGAGCAGTGCTTTGTGTGCGTACAATGATTCAAGAAAAAACGAGGATCTGCCCCCCCTTCCCTTCCTCTCCAATTCCTAGCTCATATCACGTGCCATATTATGTACCCACAATACCAGCCACGACGAATGTTCACTGCTTACACCCGGTGTTTTCAACACTACCTCCCTCGCTGATGAGATAACGTGATGGTATATAGATTACCATCTATTCTTAAATAAAAGGAGTGCAACAGAAGAAATCTCCCATCTCGATACGATGAGTACTTAATTTTTGAGTTTACTGTAAAAAGACAGACAGACATTCTAAAAATGGATTAGTTGGTGTTATTATCGTTTATTCTATCAAGAAGGAAAGGAAAACACAACGAAATTCATATGAGCAGAAAAACCAAGCTGATGTACCCGTTCTTCACACGGGAAATCTATAAAATAACTCTGTTCTTGTATAATATATACAATTAATCACAGGGGGAAGTAAATAAATCTTAAACAACTATGTATGAATATTTATTCTTTACTGTTTTAAATTGTGTTACAAAACGTAAAAAGTAGGCCGACTAAAACATAATATTAAATTAGAGATTACAATATAAATATATGTTTAAAGCTGAACTTTATTTTGAAGATTAACTTATAACTTATCCACATACAATATTGGTACTCTCGACTATTTTTGTTGATTAAAAAATAAATAAGATTAACATAGCATGAACAAAATAATCAAAGTTAATTTGAACTGTAACAGTTCACAGTTTATAGAGAATGAATGATTTATTTTCATATTTTTTTGGCCTAATTCTATCCACTATTTTGAATCCGCCATATTAAATACTTGATATTAGGACTTTTCTAGAGGACCTTAGGACCTATCAACGTGCCAAATTTTATATATCTAATATATTTAGAAGTGTTCGAATAATTCTTGATGACAGACATATCAAAACTATATATAATTATTATGTTCAAAATCCAGCTGCAATCTTTATACAATTTCCAATCCAAAAACAAATATATGTCCACCAATAAATTCTAAAAATAGTTTTTGAAACTAAACATTAATAAGCCCATAAAGTTAATTCACAAACGAACGCAATATTGGCCTAAAAGCGATCATAAGAGATGTAAAAATAGATCATATCCATTGCTACACAAACATATTGGAAATGTGAGTGTGACAGTTTAACAAAGTGTATGAATGTACAGATATTTATGGTTGTTTAAGGCTATCATGTATTTAAATAATTCAATTTTCTTCCATACAGAAAATATTTTATTCTATTTGTTTAGGGGATTTTTGGGGAGGATCCCTTTCCCCCTTTTCCGGTCAGTATTTTTTTTTTCATAGTGTTTGGGGTGGCTTTCATACCTGCATGAGAAATTTCAGCCTTCTACCACAGTGAGAAGTGTGTTTTAATTTTTTCTAGCGCTGCTTCTTACTACCTGTTCAGTTTATACGTATATTGTGTACTACCAGAGCTGTCCGGATCATGGATGCTAGTTATCAGTTTTCTACAATGGATTCAAACACTATTTTATTGTTTGCTCGATCCATTAAAAGCCAATCATAAAAGGTGGACCTGATTTTAGCAAATACTCAATTTATTCTAAAAATAATCATCTCACAACTTCATTTTGTGATACCTCAAGGATTTTTTATTTTATTTTGGCACTAAAACTGAAATTAAGGGTAGCTTGTTGATGAGTGATTTTTTGAATGCCAAATTTATTGAAAATGGCTGTAAAGATTTTGTTTGAAATGTATATCCGAGGAGTGTTTGACGTAAAAAGTTAAAATTATATAACTTTTTTCTAGGGTCAAATTATATCTAGTTTTGTTTAATTTGAATGTGTAAAAAAAATAGCTTTAGCGATATGGTTCAAAATTCGTATCTGTTAAGTGTTTACACTTATAATATTTATAAATCTGTTTTTCCAACAACAACAAAATCATCTTACAGTAGTTTATTAGTAATCAAATTTTGTAAAATTTGATTTTTTCGAAAAAAAAAAGCTCTAATGATTCTCTTTAAAATTGGTATCGAGGAAATACTTTACATAATAGATAATAATACATCTTTATTTTTTAAATTGATTTAAGTGCAATTCACTTTTGTAAAACTGTAGAAATATTGAAATTTTTTAAAATTGGCCTCGAAGATTGGGTTAAAAATGAGTATCCGAGAAGTTTTTTCCACGATAAAAAAGGATACATTTTTATTTTTTCAAATAATAAATAATTTAAAGGGTAAATTACAATTAGCTTTTGTTGAAAATTTGAAATTTGTAAAAAAAAATAGCTTGATTTAAAATTCTTACATAGAAATTGTTTATTGTGATTAAAAATATGATGTGCTTATTTTTATGGGAAATATTTATTTAAGGGTAGCTTAGTGAGAGCCTATTTTTGTAAATTTTCTTTGTAGCTATAATACACAGTATGAGAAAAATAGTGCGATTGTGTTGTACTATTTATTTTAGTAAAACACCAAAGAATCTATTTATTATCTTCTAAATCCATCACTGTTCTTGGCCTAAATAGTATCCATTATTTTATAATAAAACCATAAATCATTTTTTCCCTTCATGTATGGATTTTAATCCTATTTGAAACTATTAATTTTTTAAGCTGTTTATACAGTTACTTGTTATTGAAATATATTGTAAAACACCATAGTGCCTAGTATATACGTACTAATATTGTATGCTCTAACTTGTAAAATGATTTTTTTAATAAGTTGCTTGGAATTTGTCAATATCTCAAGAACTATCGGTTTATTAAAACTACATTTCAAATAAAGTGTTATTCCTAGAGTGGGAAAATAGTTGATACCCGAGACTAGACTAGAAATACGAACCTAATACGTCACTCCCCAAAGAAACTGGATTGCCATCGATAGGAAGGTTGAGGTTTGAATCCCACGTGGGTGATAAAAACTACCTGCTTAATACATAAAATATGATATAATTGAGGCTATTTAATTCTAAACACTTCATAAGTATACACGTAGATAACACGCGATAGGCCCCCGATATTTTATCTGAGACCTTTTAACTTTATTAGAGGTCATTTACAAGTAAAATTAACCATAATTTTCAACAATGGTGGATCAAGATTACAAAGAACGCATGATGCTACTGACGTTATACACTTTCATACAAAATAACGTCAAAGCCAGTGCTGTGCCTAGGCCGGGTTGTGATCTACTATAGGTGAACTTGACTGAGCTCAAGCTGAAGTCAAATTTGAAGTATACTACAGGCTACCTTGACTGAGCTCAAGCTCAAGTCCAACTTGAAGTCTACTATAGGTGTAATTATTGAGTAATCGAGTAATTAAGCTCATCGGATAAATTGTACTGAGTTTGAATAAAATATACACCCATTGTTGGCTCGTGTATATTAGCACATGCGTACGTGAACACCCAATATCTTGATTTCAATTATATACTATTTTAAATTTAAATAATTAATTTGTCATCTAAATCATTGTGATAATAATTTATTACCATAACCAATCACGTTGTTCTATTGTGATTAGCGCTTTCTGGAATGTTGGCAACTGTGTCGTGTATGAGCGTGGGAAATAAGGTCTTGTAGGCAGTTTGGCAGCTCTTTGTGAGCGCTAGAGCTATTTGTTACAGTTGAAGTGCTAATGCGCATGCGCACGACAAAACTACGTAGCTCTTATGGAGATTTTAACCTGAGAAATGTGTTCACCGTCGCGCTGAGCATTTTAGTGTTTCGGCTAGCTCCCTCTTATCACAACTGTCGAGAGTTGAGCCATCCAAGCTGATCCAAACAAACTAGGACGTCTGTGACCCTCATGAGTCGAGTCAATATTCAGTCGAAGTTAAGTAACTCAGAAGTTTGGACGAAACATTTGTAACTGTCTTTTTATACGCTTTAAATTGGAAAAGCCACCTGGAAACAAGAATAGAGCGCGGGACCTTTGGCTTTGTACGCCAATGCTCTAAGCACTGAGCTATCCAGGTAATCGTCCCGTGCCCAGGGCAATTCCTCACTCATATTTTAAGACAGAGTCTATGATGGACGTGAGGAAATCGTCAGCTACAAATGTGTGATTTATTAGGATCACGAGCCATCAAATAACGCAGCAATTATCGACTTGATAGTTGGCTTTTTGCTTCCAATAGTACAATAATTACGATTTGTATGAATGCACACATACGCACTAATAAAATAATAAAAAGTGTTCCATGTTTCCAGTTTTTTAAGCCTTATAAAGAATTAAAAAATTCTGCAAATATCTCAATTTTTACTATTTTATTGGTGGTATTTTAAAGGAAATTAACATTTTTACTTTCTCTCTATCTTACAGGTAGAGAAAGTATGGTGATCGTCAAAAAAATCGAACTCGAGATTTTGATGAATCTTGACGTTTCATGACTCCCTGAATCCGAAAAAGTGATTTTTGAATTTCCGTCTGTCTGTCTGTCTATCTGTACCTCAAACTATAGCCTAAACTATTTTACCAATTGAGCTAAAACTTGATATCTAGGGTTTTCATAGGGTTCCCCCGAGGGGTTTTTGGAATTGGATATCTACCACTAAAATTAAGGGTAGTTTACTGAAGGGAAAAAAGAGAAAAAGTCAATTTTCTCAAAATCGGCTCTAACGATTTTGATTAAATTTCATTTATAAACATTGATAAATATTCCAAACAAAATGGCTACTCTCAATATTTCGGCAAAATGGCTTTAAGGGCTCCGGTCTGATGCGTTAATTAACATTTTTTATAATAGCTCCGAAACTATTTGAGATATGAAATTACTTAGCATTACAAATATGTATATATATTTATAATACAGATATTTTATCCGAAACATATTTTTATAAAATCAATAACTTTCAATCTATACGCAATTATATGAATTTTTTTAACTTTTTGGACATTAAAGTTTAAGTATTGCGACCGTAAAAAAAAACTAACCTGAAATGTTGATGGATGTCGACGTCTCATGACCCCCCGAACCCTAAAAAATAGTCTTTGCAATGCCGTCTGTCTGTGTGTCTATAAAAACTTAAAATTAAGGGTAGTTTACTGAAGGGCGAAAAGAGAAAAATTTGGTTTTCTCAAAATCTGCTCAAACGATTTTGATTAAAATTCGTATCTAGGCGTTGATTAAGATTATAAATAAACTGGCTATTTTCATTTTCCTATGAAAATGATTTTTAGGGTACTTTACAGAAGCGTTAATTTCCGTATCTCCACAACTATTTGAGAAACTAAACAACTTATCATTGCAAAATTGTAGGACTATTAGAAATAAAAAACTTTTATTTGACATATATTTTTATAAAAGCAACAGTTTCTGAGATATTTGCAAATATATTAATACAATTTTGTGAGCTTTAGTTGTAAACATATACTACTTAAGTCTTAACGCAATAATTCTCCAATGCCATAGAGTAATTAAATATAAGTATCTAAAAAAGTATGTTATTTTTCCTTAAAGCTCTTAGGAGAAATGTTTGCATAGCAATGATCTATCTCCATTTTAGACTCAATAGTCAATATTTACATTTTTTATTGGTCAAAATGTATAAATGAATAATTAAATATCAATGCGATGACTTGAAGATCTGCAACACCTTATAAAATGTTAAAATTTTAACCAGAAATCGAAATTTTAATACGAAGTGTTGACCCTTGTGGAAGACATTAAACTGTTTGAAATGCTCTTAGGTGGACAAAGATGCGCCTCTTTTCTCATTGATTCTATATCATTGTATATTATTTTATGCGTGTTCTTATGTGGAGTGGTGATGATACAATGTACATTATTCCGTTCAGAAATCTTATGAGTTTATAGAGAGAGAGAGAGAAAGTCTGTGCGGTGCGCCGTACCATTTATTTTTCCAAAAGTGATAGTTGCAAATCACAAGTTTTGACGTTTGAATACGTGAAAGTTAATTTTCTAGCTGTCAAATAAGGTTCTTCCTATGATAATTGGACTGTACAAAAAGGTTCGGCAAGCTATTGAAAGATATACTGACTTGATGGTGTTTGGAATTTTTATGGCTTTGTGTGCGAGGTTAGGGGGGGTAGGGTAGACAGGTAGACAGACCCTAGCTCTCCCAGCGGGGGAGGGTCCAGTCCTAGTATCAGCCGGAGACAGCGTGGCACCAACCAAGTAAAGAGCAGGACTTGAATGCTAGGGAGGACGACCAACTCTTCTATCATTCTAGTCTACATGTTACACATGGGCAGACAGTTAGTGTTGTTTCACACACTCCCTCGTCACCATAGACAACAATACACAGCTGAGATCAGTCATACGCTCGTCTGGATGCTGATATAGAATACCGGGTTCAATACCCGCTTAGGATTGAAAAGAATACCGGGTTCAATACCCGCTTAAGATTGAAAATATATCATCTTGAAACTGGGTAATTTGTGTTTAACACCATTCACTAGCAACCAAGTGTAAAACATAACTCACTGTGTTAATATGAGTCTTAATGTATAGGGGCCATCCATAAGCAAAATATCACCTATGTCTCATTTTGTACTAGACTAATGAAAAATAAATTAAAAATTTGAAATTTGTGTGGATCAAATAAGGCACGCCCGTGTTAGAAAGGATATTTCTTGACTTATACCTAAAAATGCTAACTGAGCAATGTTTACGTACTAATACATCAACCCATGGGATAAGTGGCTGCCACTTTTTATAAATATTATCCATACATGTGGAATTATAGGCTCTACTAATAGGTGAAATATATCAATGTTAACTGCAAAAAATATGTTTCTATTTTTATTGTATAAAAGGACTTTGCTAACATTTGACTGTACCTCTTTTGAATTCTACCAGTGACTTTAGAGTTGCCATCCATGAAAATTTCAAGAAGTAAATGCATGCTTGATTCTTAGAGGACAATGATTTGATCCAAGAGCGTGCATTTAATAATGTAATATTTATTGCCCTCGTTCCCAGATTACCTTACGGTTTATTTGGATGTGATGCTCTTAATTCTAGGTTAAGAAATCTTCTGATCAGCCTAGCAAGAATATTTTAGAACCTTGTTCAAATAATTGTAGATTGGCCAAAATTTACAAACGACCATCATCTGTGAAAAGATGAAGTTTTAGAATGCAGCTTGGCGCGGAAATTAAAGAAACTATAATATTTAGTAACATTTTATATATTAGATAGGGCTTTTCCTATAGTGATAAAACTTTAGTCTGTAAGTTGTTCACTGATACAACCTTGTATTCAGAGAGTATACAACAACTACATTAAGAATACGGTTGGAAGGACGGATCAATTTACGAAGTATGAATAAAGAGGGAACTTATTTTTAGTAACTTTTGTCCCATATCTTATCATACATTCGCACTAGGCTTAAAGAAGATTTAAAAACTATTTTACTAAATATAATTTGGAGCTTTAGGAGTTAAAATGCAAGTTGCCCAGACAGTTAATTAGTACACTGTACCTCCCTCAATCCCACTAAAAAAAATACTCCATGAAATATCCTTCTAGGCTCTATGGCACAAACAAACGTGTGCCCTTATCTGTGGGGCAAATTACTAAAAATGAACTAAACCAACTTGAAATAGTTGTTTAATCTTGGAATGTCACAATGTTGGGTTGAATCAAGGAGATGCACTTCCCCCACTTCTTTTTAATCCAGCCTTAAAGTGTGCTATCAGGGTAACGCAAGGGAGTAGGAAAAGGGTTGACATTAAACAGTATAATGCAGCTATAGTAAGGAAAATGTTGCAAGAAATGCAGACATTTTATTAGAGGCTAGTAAGGAAATGGGTTTAGAAGTGAACGCTGAAAAGACTAAATATATGATCACACAGAGAACACCGATTAGGAACAATAATTTAGAGATTACTGCCAACAACATATCATTTGAGAGGGAAAATGATTTTGAATATTTAAGAACAAACTTAACAATCAATAATGATATTAGATTGGAAAATAGGAAAATAGCCACAATCGGGAAATGCACGCTACCACTCGATCAGTAAGTTGTTTACATCTCATCTGATTTAAGGAATTTAATGTTACCGGCTTTTATCCATGGGTGTGAAACGTGTTCTCTTGCTTTACATGGAGAAAATAAATTTAGATTGTTCGAAACAAGGTTTTTAGGAAGATATTTGGTCAAAAAAGGGATGAGATTGCTGCGAAGATGAGGTCACATAATGATGAGTTACATACCGTGTAATCATCACAAGTCAGTGTTAGGATAATCAATTCTCGTAGATTAAGGTGGACGGGCAGGACATATAGCGTGAATGGAAGAATCTAGAACATTGTTCAAGGTATTGACTGACAAACCCAATGGGAAGAGACCATTGGGAAGATATAGATGCAAATGGGAGGATAACTTTAGAATTTACCTTGAAATATATATTGTGTAATGAGCTGGACTGGATAGAACTAGGTCAAGATAGGGATAGGGTGTAGTGATGTGGACTGGATATATACTCCATTCACGGTGGGAATAACTCCCTGAAAGGTCTTTTTTCCTACAAATATCCTACTATATAATAGCTTTCTGGTAGGTAAAAAGGCCTTTCAGAAAACAATTCCTACGCTGAACAGACTTTAACTAACTCACGATATGGATTGGGTGTGATGAGGTAGACTAGATAGAACTAGCTCAAGATAGGGATAAGGTTTAATGAGGGGGACTGCATAGAACTAATTCAAGATAGGGATAGGAAGCGTACTTTTGTAAATGCATCAATGAACTTTTGAGCTCCTAATGTCATAAAATATGTACGTATGTCACAATGTATAAACCTCCCACATGGCTAATGTCACCATGTTTTTACCATCCGCGTGGCTAATGTCACCATGTTTTAACCTCCCACATGGCTAGTGTCGCCATGTTTTAACCTCCCACATGGCTAATGTCACCATGTTTTAACCTCCCACATGGCTGGCTAATGTCACCATGTTTTAACCTCCCACATGGCTAATGTCACCATGTTATAGCCCACCACGTGGATTAACAGTTTAGAAGGTGTAGAATGAGTTTAGGAGACCTTGATTTAATCTCGGACATTATCTGATTCATTTCAGATGACTTATTTAGCATAGGTAGGCCCACGAACTCGACATCAAGCTCATCTAATCTAGTTGGTTGGTAACGAAAAGTAAAAGGTTCGTACCCGGTCGGCTGTTCTGAAGGGATGTGCAAATGTTGGTACTTTTCCTATGGATATCAAAACTAAATGCCTGTAGTACGTATGGGTACTAAGCTGTGGTGAATAATTGATAGTAATCTTACGTGTGTTAGTAAATCTCACTACCCCAATACATCAAATCTTAGCTCTAGGTTTGAAGTTGAGTACGTACTGCCTAGCAATCAGTAATGATGTCTTAATTTAAGTCAGTTGGTAGATCATGTGTTATAAAGTGCATGTCACATGGTTTATATTTTTTATTACTGTTTGGAACGAAATATTTAGCTATTTAAACAAATATAATAGTAGCATAATTTTTACACATTTTATTAAGAGACCCCCACCGGTGGATACGTAGACACAGGCGTTATTCTGATCCAGCTTGCCGGTGATGGAGAGGTTGAGGCCGGAGCGGCGGCCAGTTAAACTTAATGTGGCCTCTCCCAAATGGTTCCTCAATTATACTTTTCACCAATACGGATACATTTACTCTAAATTCCACTTTCCCATCGCCTTCTCTAAAAGTGTGAATATGCGGATAGCCCAGACAAATCATTAAACGAGTTAAAGACAAACAAATTATTAAAATATTTATATTAATGTGATTTTATTGTAATAATCTTAATTTTTTATAAATATTTTATACAATATAATTTATATTTATTTTCCAATAATGTTTACTTTCTTGCAATATTACAGGTAGAGAAAGTATTGTGATTAAAAAAATCGAACTTGAGATTTTTGATGAATTTAGACGTTTCATGACCTCCTGAATCCGAAAAGGTGGGTTTTGAATTTCCGTCTGTCTGTCTGTCTGTCTGTCTGTCTGTCTGTACCTCCAACTAGAGCCTAAACTATTGGACTAATCTGGCAGAAACTTGGTATCTAGTATTTTCATAGGGTTGCCCCGAGGCTTTCAAAATTAGATATCTAACCCAAAAATTAAGGGTAGTTTACTGAAGGGGAAAAGAAGAAAGAAAATCGATTTTCTCAAAATCGGCTTAAACGATTTTGATTAAATTTAATTTATAGGAATTAATCAATAGATATTATAAGCAAAATGTCTACTCTAATTTTTTCGACAAAAGGACTTTAAAGAGTCTGGTCTGATGCGTGAATTATCATTTTTTATCATATCTCCGAAACTATTTGAGATATAAAATTACTTATCATTGAAAATATGTATATATATTTATAATACAAATATTTTATTTGAAATATATTTTTATAAAACCAATAGTTTTCAAGCTAAACGCCAATATATAATTTTTTTAAACTTTTCGAACACTAAAAGTCAAGTATTGCGACCGTAAAAAAATACAACCCGACATCTTGATGGATGTCGACGTTTCATGACGCCCCGAACCATAAAAAGTGGTTTTTGCAATGCCGTCTGTCTGTGTGTCTGTTTAACCCCAGAATCAAAGGTAGTTTAACAAAGGGCAAAAAGAGAAAAAGTCGATTTTCTCAAAATCGGCTCTAACGATTTTGATTAAAATTCGTATCTAGGCGTTGATTAAGATTATAAATAAAATGGATATTTTTATTTTCCTATGAAAATTATATATAGGGTACCTTACAGAAGCGGAAATTTCCTTATCTCCACAAATATTTAATATACTAAATAACTTATCATTATAAAATTGTAGTACTATTAAAAATAAAAAACTTGTATTTGAAATATATCTTCATAAAACCAATAATTTCTGAGATATTGGCAAATATATTAATATAATCTTGTGTGCTTTAGTAATGCAGATATACTACTTATATTTTAACAAAATAATTATCTAATTCCATCAAGTAAGTAGATAAGTAAGTCTCTCAAAAATGTTATGTAATTTTTTCTTTAGCCTCTTAGGAGTAATGTTTGTACAGCAATGATCTATCTCTATAAATTTAGGCTCAATGATTAATATTAATATTTGTCTAAATATATAAATGAGGAATTTAATAAAAATGCGATAAACATAAGATGTGCAATCCCCAATAAAATGTCCAAAATTTTAATATAAAGTGTTGATCCTTGTGGACCAAATATCGATCTTTTTTTTTATTTGTCCAAATATACTAGTGAGGACTTTAATTCTTAATCGGGAGTCAAAAAATGCTTAACGTAAGTATAACGCAATTTTTGTTCCGGTTTGCTAGGGTATATTATTCCATTGCACATATATTACGAGTTTCGACTAAATATCTCCATTTTTAAACAATGGAGTGAGAAAGTCCGTGTGGAGTTCCGTACCATTTTTTAAATAAAGTTTCGAGCAATACGTGTTGATTGCCCTTCTTGTTTAATCGACTATAAACATTTTGCTGAGGTGCTCAGAACCACAAGTTGACTATCGCCACTTTGGTTATCTACAATCCCGAGAGAGCCCTCCCACTCCCTCTTGAACATCTGTCCTAGAATGGTGAATGACCATTGTCCATTCCAAGGTGAAAACCAAAAGGAAGGGCCGCAATGGAAACGTGTCAAGGGAAGTCTGTCGGTCCTATTCATCCTGTGTTATCCTCTCTCTCTCTCTCTTGTAACATTAGCTATCACTGGAGTGAAGGGGGGAAGAGGAACTCATCATAAACCCCAAAAGCCTGGCCTGAAGCACCTGTGAAAAGCGGACCCTCCTCAAATAAATGTTACCGCTCTCTACCAGGGGTACGCTACCTAACAGAGTTGCATTTTTTATTCAGGTGTTTCAACTTAAACTTTCAACTTACATAATGTACCATCAGTACAAAACTTACAAACGATCTAAACTTGAAAGGAATCATATTTGTATATTAAACCTATTTACAGGAATACTAGTAGCCTATTGACCCTAATTATAGGAATCCTAGAAGTCTATTGGCCCTATTTACAGGGCTCTTAATAGCTTATTAACCCTATTTACATGAATCCTAAAAGCCTATTTACCCTATTTACAGGGATCTTAGTAGCCTATTGATCCAATTTACAGGAATCCAAGTAACCTATTGACCCTATTTACAGGAATCTTAGTACCCTATTGACCCAATTCACAGAAATACTAATAACCTATTGACCATATTTATAGGAATCCTAGTACCTTATTGAACCTATTTACATGAATCATAATAGCCTATTGATCCTATTTACAGGAATCATAGTATCTATTGAACCTATTTCCATGAATCATAGTAGCCTATTGATCCTATTTAAGTGATTATGATCCTATTTAAGTGATTATTGGTAATTGAACCTATTTACAGGAATAAAAATAGACTATTGACATTATTTGCAAAAAATTTAGTAGCCTATTATTTTGTTTAATGTGTACAGACTATACAACATTTAATTTTATAGATAAAAGTAACCTGGATTTAGTAGTTAACGAAATATGTGTAATGAATGTGTCGGCTACAGTAGAGTCCAGAGGAACAGCTCTTAAACAGAGTTGTAAGTTGATAAAAGTTAATTCTTAGCCTAGAATAGACCGAAAGGTTGATAAAGGGCAGACTTTTAAAATTAACTTTCCGTTCGTCATCTCTTAAGATTTGGATACATATATTTTTTAAATAATGCGATGGATAAATTGCAGCAACGTAAAAGAGGTTGTGAGTCCAGGTATTGCAATCCAACATAGCTGTAAAGTATTGCATTAACGTTGTAAAAAGTTACACATCTTGCCAAAGTCATCAATGAAGTGGCATTAAGAACCAGATTTAATAAGGAATCAATTATTAAATTAGAAGCTCACAAAAATTAAAATGATGAGTTTACGATCCAAGGGCTATACCTGATGGATTTCTCCATCCTTCCTGAGCCGTGCGCAAACTCAGTCCTACAGACGGTTAGGTTCTCCCGCCTGCATTATCTGGGATAAAGCAGAGTAGTAGGGAATGTCCTGAGAGTGGGATAGTTTTCCGTTGTTTTACGCAATGTATTTATACAAACGAGAAAGAAAATGCCTCCACATATTGCTGGAAAAGTATTTTCACATATTTTCCAGATATTTTTTGCATTCCACAATCGACATGAGAGCGATCGATGGCTTCGAATACTTCTGCTCCAATTTAAGAAAATGCCTCCACATATTGGTGGAAAAGTATTTTCACATATTTTCCAGATATTTTTTGCATGCCACAATCGACATGAGAGCGATCGATGGCTTCGAATACTTCTGCTCCAATTTACAACCACGGATGTTCCATAGCACGAGAATAATTCTATCCACATCTATAACATAGGCCTAAATAGTTTATCGGGAATTACCTGAAAGAATTTTGCGAAAAGCAATTCGCGGACTACAGTTTGGAAGTTATTAATCTAGAAGAATACTGGTGCATTTTCTTAAACATCACCTCGTCCCTCTTATTGTTTAACACTCCTGAGGCCCATGGTACATTATACTGTGCTTAAAATCTATATTTTTATATCACTAGATGGCTGGCTACCACAGTGTTTCTATCGACTTTGTGTGTTATTCTGCACTCTAGTGAGATAATTTCTAAATCAATTTAACAGTTATGGTTTTTGGAAAAAGATTTTTTTATTAGATAAGGAGTAAAAATCATTAACAAAATGTATTTCATAAATAAAAAGTTCTGGACTCAGGAGGTTATGTTAGACAAATAGCCCATACTAAGGTTGCCACTTTTTCAGAATTGGGAGCAAGATGTTTCTCTAATGGAAGTCGGGTATCTCCAAAAGCTACTATATGAAAATAGTTTTTATAGTCATTGAGGTTAAGAGAATGTAAAGAATTTAACTATGAAAAAAAATTATTTGGCCCCTTGGTATAGAGGCTAGTGCACCTAGATACGAACCTCGGGGTCCCGTGTTCGATTCCCGTCTGGTACCTTGGGTATTTTCTCTTATGAGGAATTATCCTAACGGTAGCCAGGGTTTGGTTAGTTAGGATTACGTTAGGTAAAGATCCCCACCGGTTCCATAGCTTCATAATAACTATCATCACGTCATCTAATTGTGGGTATGACGTGTAGACAGCCTCCTATGGTGTACCCTGGGCAGTGCTCTGTACCAACATAACAGTTAATAGCCTACATACAGGGTGACCGAACCTGGATGTCATGTCCTTCCCACTCAGATATGTCATACGCTATATAATATAATAAAATTGTCAAACACATTTTTAAAACAAGGCCACAGATAATCTGTCATAAAAAAGAAAATATACTTCTTATACTTAGGTATTTCTTATGAGGATGAGAGCTATGATGCTTCAAAACTATTATAGTGAGTTTAACTTAACCACTATTGTAAGATTAAATTTTATAACCTTATTAAAATACTTTATTTGTTTGAGGAAATCTATATCTATGTTTCTAGACATTTTTATTTTATCTCAAAATTGAGCCATCTCACATTTTAAAGTCAACAAAAATGAGGTAATCCTTCCTATTCTGTATTTGTTAACTTTGAAATTTAAAATGAAAGGATTTCATTCTCCAGAGGAATTTCGATACCTTTGACCTCCATTTTTAAGTGAGCTTTATTTTAAAATAACAAACCACGTCTTGATTAATGCGGAATATCTGTACTAACGCAAGCGTCTCGGTGCTCCTGTAAACGGGGCCTCTTAAAATGTAGTCTTATCATATTTAAAACTCACAACGTTGGTTTCACCCTCGGCCAAATCATGTGTGAAATAAATAGCGGTACGCTTATGCTAGCTACATCCAATAGGGAGAAAGTCCTAGTTTATGGCCAAATGGTGGCACCTGGCCTCTCTAAGCACGAATTAATATATCTGGCATATTATTTACGTACCCCTACATGTGTTTATAAGATAACTACTTATCGAGACATGAATAATATATATGATAAACAGCTAGCTCATGATGCTCCATAGGAGTTTATAGATGCAGCTGTAATCCTTGATGAAAAGCTTGAGTGTCTGAATCATATAATTACGAACCTATATGACAAACACGCACCTCTCAAAACTAAACGTGTGACGCGAGTCTCCGCCCCCTGGTTGAATGACAATATTAGAAGTATGATGGCTCATCGTGACGCAGTCTTCGGGTTATATAAATTTGCATGCAAAATGACTGCCGATGCTACTCCACTATTTGTGGAATTTAAAAAAATTACGCATTAAATGCACTAATTCGGATAGAAAAGCCAAGCTTGAATACACATCTCACTTATTCGGTGAGTAAAATGAATTTGGTAGATCCTGGAAAAATCTCCGTGGTATGGGGATTGGTCAAAATAAGCTTACCTGTGCTACTGAGATAAGCCCAGACACATTTAATGGGCAGTTTTCAGACCCCTCGTAGCAGACTAACCCATGTCCACAACCCTTTCCTGGTGCTAATTATACAAACGATAGCAGATTCTATCTTTCACCAGTGACAACTCAGGATGTAGTTAAATCATTATGCAGAGTTATATCTAAGGCGATTAAGGTTGACGAAACCTTAATTAGTTTCCTCCTCCTAATTCTACCTTTTGCCACTACTCCAATAATCAATATTTTTAACTTCTCACTTCCTCAGGGTGTCTTCTTTAATCCACGGAGAATGACTTATGCTATACGTGTACCCAAGATTAACAGCCCCGCTAGTGTTAGGGACTTCCGTCCTATTTCTATTCTCCCTACTTTCTCTAAAGTGTTAGAACATTATTTGTCACACACACACATTTTGTACTTCATTGACGAGCATGCTCTGCTAAAGCAGTTTCAATCTGGCTTTCATCTTAATCATAATACGGCATCTGTATTAATAGATGTAGTTGATGACATTCGTCTCGCTCGCTATGGATGGTAAAAATATTAATATACTCACCTTACTTGACTTCTCGCAGGCATTTAACTGTGTTAATTACAGCTTGCTACTACGTAAATTGCTTGAGTCGATTAGGTTTTCTTTGAGTGCCATGCAATGGACGATGTCTTACCTGATTGGTAGGCAGCAGAGTGTGAACATTATTGGAAATTTCTCCTCGTGGCTACCGGCTAGGACCGGTGTCCCCCAAGGCTCTATATAAGGCCCACTTTTGTTCTCATTATTTATTAATGTTTTACCTGACAGAATCTTTCATTGTAAGTATCACCTATACGCGGATGATATACAGATTCATTTCTATTCCCGCCCATTGGAAATAGAAACGGCTATACATAAATTAAATACAGATCTTAAGGTCATGCATTACTGGTCCGAGCAAAATAACCACTCTTTGAATCCAAATAAACCAAATGGTATTTTTATTGGTTCCAAAATTATATTATTTAAACATGATCGGTCAACTCTGCCTGACATTGATCTCAACTGTGAACCCATATCCATATCAACTTCTGTACGTAATTTAGGCCTTAATATTAATGAAAACCTGACTTTGATTGACCATGTGACTTTTATATGTTAAATGCATACAATGTACAATACGTACTTTAAAGAGACTCAGGGGATTCTTACCAGTAAATATCAAGTCCTTGGAAGTACAGGCACTTGTTCTTCCTCATTTTGGTTATTGTGATGTTGTTTAATTTCGTCTGACATACCCAGCTACCTCGCCTAACGATTTCAATTTTAACAAATACAGGATGGGCCTTGAATTCACTCTCAATCAGCCAGCCTGACCTGTGTTCCAAGGTACAAAACTAATTTTTATTTAATATATTTCATAGTCTCGTCTGCCTTAGCCTAAAACGAGACACCTTTAGACTTCACAGATGTGAATGGGCCATCTGATTTTAGAAATAATCTCACCAATCACCATATCTATAGTGTGTGAGCTGCTGCATAGTCCATGTGTGCGAGTGTATGTGTGTCTTTGGTTCAAGAATGTTTCCTAGTATTATCTTATTTTATCTATCTGTTTCCATTACTAATTTAAATATACTTTGTTTAGGTTGATTACTGTTTCGGTTGCTGGTTCTGTACGTGTTTAATCTCTTTGCAATGTTTTATATTTTATGTTCATGTGTATATTTTCCTCAAATACTTGTCTCCTGCGCTTTATTTAATGATTATAACTGATAGATGCAGTGTAATGATAGCTTAAGACATTATTAAATGAAAGAGAGTGCCTATACCTTAATTCCACTATGAAAATAAAGCCTATAATATAAGTAATAACAATAAAGTGAGCATTCTTCCTCAAAATAAGTTAAATGTACTGGACTGATGTTTAAGCCAATATTTTAAACAAACTTATGTAATTTAAATGTCGTTGAAACAAAAAAAGTTTAATCAAGTCAACTGAAAAAAAAAAAATCTAGAATCCAAAATAAAATCATCATATCCCGTGACGAGTATTTCTAATTCATTTCTATTATTTTTCTTTATTTTTGGCTATGACTGTACTCACAGAACTTTTCACAAAGTGGTTGCTTCAAACATTAAACATAATTTATTGCCACTGTCAAATAACTCGAATATAAAAAACATGACTATAGAGCAGCTTGGGGAGAATTATGGCCCATGGGCTTGATACGGCTCATCACGTACTTTTATGTGGCCCGCAACTATCTACTTAAAAAACTTAGTGCTAAAAATACCAGGATAAAAAAATATATTCTAATGAAAGTATATACAACTTCAACTTGAGATGATAGGTCACGTTGCAAATAAATATGTACAGTACGATTTACAATTATCTTGATTATGACAAATTGGTAAACATTCAAAAGTTTACTCAGAAAATGCTGGTTATTTTTGGACTAACCTGTGAACAAACATTTTCTATAATCTCATCTAAATTATTATTATTATTATTATTAGCACCGCGTCTTACTACCCATTCGGGTTATACGCACTTACGCTAATGTGTAATGGTAGGGTGATTGTGAGATGAAATGGAGGACCTACAGCTTAACGTGGGATCTGAACCACGATGGAGGCCTGGCATTCCTCACATTCACAAGTTGTGATTAATACACGTCTTGTCAGAGGTGAAGGAAGGGTTTGGCAATCAGATAAATCTGTGCCGGGACCGAGGATTGAACCCCAGACGCCAGCACAGAAGTCTGACACCTTACCCCTAGAACACCAGGTCACCAATCTCATCTAAAGATCTTTACAATAAAACATTACCGATGAACATTTACAAGTGGTTTTAAGAGTTTAATCTACTAAATCTACACCTGACATTAAATAAATGATAAAAGATATGAAAAAATGGCATTAATCTCACTAATTTGTGTTTTATTGATAATCACTTTTTTTTAAACTTTTCCATATCAAGAGAAAGCATTGTAATTGGGAAAAAATTGATCTCGAGATTTTGTTGAATTTTTACGTTTTATCTGAACGAACACGAACTCAAAAAATTGGATTTAAAATTATGTTTGTCTCCGTGTCTGTCTGTCTGTCTGTCTGTCAGACTGTACCTGAACACGGATTCAACAAAATCGTTTGATAGGTTTGATTCAATCTTGATATTTAGAATTTATAGAAGGTATAATTCAATTTTTGTTCAACCTACCCCTTCAATTAAGTGTAGTTTACTGATGGTTTTTTTTAGTTCAAAATTTTTCATAAATGAATCTGACGATTTTGTTTAGAGTGTATAGGCCCCTATATAGGATTTGTTTGATGTGACTAATAGTACAGTTTAATTGGTTTCCAAGCAAACTTTAGCTAAAGGGTAGTTTACTGGTGGGAAGTGTTTTAAAATTAAAAATATTTCAAAAATAGCACTAACAATTTTGTTAAAAATGTTTGTCTGGGAATTGTTTGGTATACCAAAAACACTGTATAGGCCTACTTATTTTTGGGATATTAACTCATTTATGAGTAGATGACTGATAATTTTGTTTTTAATTGAAATATTTTACAAATGGCTTTAACGCTTTGATTCCAAATGGGTATCTTGGGAGTGTTTGACATGACAAATAGCTCTGGGTATTTGGTTTTGAGTAAAAAAAACTCTATAAAGGGTCCTTTCCTGATTAGATATTTTTTCAAACTCGAGAATTATTTTGATAACGGCTGTAGCGATTTTTCTTATAATGTATATGTGGGGAGTGTTTGACATAAACAAGACAAATGAAACTGTATACTTGTTTTGGAGGTAAAATTATGTTACGGTTAGTTTACTGATGACATTTTATCTTAATTTGAATAATTATTAAAAATAATGGGTTTGTTGATTTGGTTCAAAATTGGTATCTCTTAAGTTGCTTTTATTATAAATAGTTATATAAATTTGTTTTTCTAAAAAAAATTCAAATAATATTAACTAACTAAGGATTGATTTTTGTAAAATTTGATATTTTTGAAAATAGCTTTATTGATTTGGTTAAAAGTTGGTTTCGGGGGATTATTTTATAATATAACTAGCAATATAATATATTTGTTTGTGTGAATAAAATAATATAAGATTAATTTACTTAAAATTACGTAAAATTATTATTTTTACAAGTTTCGAATTAGTAGCAAAATGAAGACTTTTGTAGTATTTACATTAAATGTAAAAATATGTGTATTTAATTTTTCTTGACAGCTACTGTTCATGTTTTGTTGTTATCAACTATTTTGTATTTTTTATTGTATTTTTGTGCAGGGGGTTCCTGTGAATTACAAATTTTTTGTTTGTATTATTTGGGGCGGTATGTATTGTGGATATACAGTACTTGTCGTGTCGAACCCTTTTACAATTTTTAATGTTTCTTATGGACAGTGAGGAAGAAAGTTTTAACTGGCCAAATTGGTAAAAATATCTCCCAAGATAACATAAAAAAAGGGAAAGTATGAGTGTATAAAGAATTGTGGCCTCTAAACTTCTAAACTTATATAAAACAAATAATAGGGCTCAGGCCAAATTACGTTATTTTGTGCACTCAGTTTGGGTGGTAGGTAGGATTATCTTCATAGATTTAATTTATTTATTGCAATGATTGCCTTGGGATTGCCATATTTCAAGATTGTACAAGGAATGTTGTTCATCGGATGTTAAACGTTATAATTTGATATAGTTTTGATGCGGCTTACCCGTGTGATGAATGGGTCTAACAGCTATATATATATATAAAGTGTAGTTCTAATCCTTCCCTCCTCTCAATCCACAACAATGAGTCCCTCTAGTCCCCTTAATTGATGAGTTCAACCTGTGGGTAAACAAACGACTCTCTGAAGACCTATCCTCCAAAATAATACAGTGAGGAAGTTTCTATATATCTTACCCATGACAATAGTGACCCTTCATTTTACTTTGTTATGGGATCGAGTGCAATAAAACGTTTCACCTTCAGCCTTCAAGATTAATTTCAGAAAAGGACGAGCGAAACACGTTCCATGTGATATTCAATGGTTTCCCTGAGGATCTTTCTCTAGTTGTTGGGAACAATAGGATTTGTATTTCGACTCCACAATGGTAAAGAGAAATAATCTACCCAGCACAATAAACCTGCCAATAATATCCCGTTATTGATTCCTGTTTGGACGGTAAATCTCTCACACTAACAGCTAGCTCAGTTGAAAATACAAAATGGTTTGCAAATATTGGGATGTTAGTCGAGAGTAAAGTATCGAAAGAATAAAATTAGGTCATTTCAATCGAAAATGATGTGTTTAGTGTTTCAAATACTTAAATATGTATAGTACTTTTTCTCTGAATATTTTAAATTTCTTTATCTAACCAATTTCAGGTCTACTTTAAAAGTAAATAAAACCGTTGCATTAATATAGAGTTTTATCAAGTTTTTAAATCACTAAAAACTATAAAGATTCAATTACACTAATATGTGTCTGGCTCAACTGTGGATAAAAAAAAAAGCAGGAACTTTTAATCGAGCTATCAAAGTGTGAGTATGATAAAATTAAATTACTAAGATAGATACATAAGTATAAAATACATAAATACACAAGATAGTGTATTTCAATACCTGTAATTTTCATTAACATATTCACTAGATATCAAAGTTTCAACCAAATAAATAATAAAGAATTCATTCAAACAAATATTTATAAATAATTCCCTAGCTTTAGTTTGTAGGCCACGAACATTTTGATAACATAATAGAATATCACTATTATTCACTGGGAGGTGGGTTGGGAGGAATCCTCCTGACCTCCATCGATGGTCATGGGATGAGTTCAGACAGATCGTATCCTCTTGAGAGTCAAGTTCGGCTGCAACAGCAGTTTTCGCAGGAGCAGACACATAGGGGGACTCCTCACTGATTGTTTGCTATGGCAGCAACTTCCCATAGTAAGGTGCAATGAGACCAACAGACGGCCAAACATCACCATTGTTTATCAAGGAAAAATAATTTTCTTCAAAATAAATATGGAAGGAGGAATTTGAGTTAGATTTTATTTTCAATTTTGAACAGACAAAGGTATTTAAGATTGCGTTATTTAGTGAAATAAGACTTAATGTTCAGGGAGGAAACTTCAGGGGGAAAACGGGTGACAAATAGAGATATATAAAAAAAGATAATTGTTTGTAGGTCAGTGGCTGTATTGTTACCAGTCAGCAAATTACATACACGCTAACGCTGAACAGGTGGATCCTCACACAAGTTGGAATTCTATGACTTGTTTTTACGACGTGACACAATGCTTGCTAACTTGGACTCCGACCCAACCGGTGATCTTGGAGTCACAAGCAGAGCTTATTTTATTTAAATTCAAATCTTGGCTAAAAGTTAATTTAGGTGAATTCTGTAAATTAGATGGGTGAGAAGTGGGAAGAAGTGGGTGGAATAAACTGGATTAGAAGAGTGTGAAGATAACTCAAACTAAACATTCCGGGGACTTTAAAGCTAAAAGATCCAAAATTTGGGATTTAAAAACAAATTTACCTTTGCTCAAATCCTTTACCTGTGTAGACAAATCATAAATCATGCCAATCATGGAATTTAACAGTTGTATTAAAACTGCTTCCCGATTAGCTGACGTAGCTCCTCAAAAGAATTCATTACTTGTGGAATGGTATTTTCCAGCCACACTGGAACGGAGGGTGCAGAAGTAAATTTGGTGAGGGTACTATCCCCGAACGAAGCTTTAGCCTTTATGGTACATGTTCACACATGAATGTTTACCCCTCTTTTCGCTAAAAAAAAACCCTCCTCATATTCTGCCTCATTCATTTTGATGAAACCTTACTTCACAAGGACCAAAACACAAGATAAATCTTTGTTGGCCAAAAAATGCACGGGAGCATTTTCCACAATGGTCCGGCATATTGAACAAATCAACTTTCCAGCTCTAAGAATATGCAAACTCACACAGAACACAACACTCATTACAAACAATGGGGTCACTTGCGGAATTCAGTAAAAACACGTCCACTCACAGCAAACGCCAACCAACTAATGATGATCATGATGATATATGGAATGTCCAACTATTCTATGACCTTGAATTCATTCTGTGGGGTTTGAAAGAGTTTCCAAATAATACATCAAATCCAATGCTGATGAGTTGAATTGTCTTGGCCGTCTGGCTTACCATCAAAAGCAAACTTTATTACTAAACTTAACCTGACTAAATTTCATCTTATTAATTTACTGTCTAAAAATTAAATATTTCAACATTTTATATCCCTCTAAATTTCTTAGTCTTAACAAGTAAAAGAATAACTAAAAATTAATACAGTTTAAGAATTAATTGAATTGAGAAATGTCCCCCAGTGTAGGGATATATCCATACCATAGACATATTCAATGGCGGATTTAAAATTTTGCACCCCTAGGATCAATTATAATATGCGACCCACCCCACCCCCATTTTTTTCAAGGGTTTTAGGAGGTTTCGGAGGAAAGAG
>CABFWB010003952.1:0-37739 GCA_902151455.1 Timema bartmani
AATCAGAGGCCAGATCTATTTATATCGACCAATCAGAGAAAAGTAGGTCAGATTGTTTTGGTACGCCGTACTAGACTACTTATATCTAAATATTTTTTTAATATAAAATAATTTAATAGTTCTACCCAAAAAATAATACCAGGCTTCTTCAAAATTTCTATGGGAAATACAGACATAGTTATACTAAGAACATTGCTAATAATAAGCGTTTTATCACTGTGCAGGAGAAGTATATAAACAAGAATAGAAACACACATTTTGTTTAACGAAAAATTATGATCAAAACAAAATCATCTACTAAGTCCACAAAGAAAAAAATTCAGGTAAATGATGTTGTGTCCCCTTGCCCATACATTCAACATAGCCTATTCTTAAAATCTAAATTCATGGTGCATAATGGGGAGTTTAATAAAATAAGATTTCAACAATCAACAATAATTTATTCATATCAAGATATTTTTAACAATACATCAAAAGGAAAAACCAAGATTTATGTTATCCATATTTTATTTTCAGTAACCAACAAAAGAATAATCACAAATAAGCATCACACAAAGAAAATCAAATGTGTACCAAGTCTTCAATTTGATTAAACTTCAAATCATTACACTTTCAATAGGATTCAAGTAACCTTTTACTATAAATAAATAACAGCATTAATGCATTATACTAAAATCTAAATAAACATAATTATATAAACCTTTTACAAGAGTAATTGTACTTACTATAGTAAATTAAAATCAAAACAATAGCTCTAGGAAGAGTGTTTATATTTGATTTTAATCGACTTCTATTAGTATATTCATACGTTTACATAGATACAAGAGCAGGTCAGAAACATTGTCAGGTGATGAGGCCTAATTCAATCAGAAGATGTCAGCATTATCAGCGTTGCCCACTCGGTGTAACTTGAAATAATCTCAGCTTTATCTGCTTGAAAACCCAAATCATATTTAAACTGACTCAATCACTGCTCATACAATTCAAAAAAATTAGATACAAGCAAACAATTGCGTTTTCTGTTTTGAGGAGATTTGAAATAATCCGTCAACTATAAAACGTATACATGGGTCGTTCTTGTTTTAATTTGATTTATTTCCCTATACAACAAAATAATTTGAAATAATACACTGTGGCATCAATCCTAAAGGGTTATTTATTTACTCAAAAATATAATGTGTTGATAATCCTCTGTTTCTAGTTTTCGTTGCAAATATAATGGATCAATATCTGGGTCTGCGTGAATCGTTGCGCCACTCATGCAGGCTCTGCTTTGTATTTTCGGCAAACGTGTGAATCAGGCTTTAACCATTTATGTTTAGTAATAGTCCGGGGAGTGTGACGAGGATGGAGAATGAGACACGGTTGGGCGATGGGCTGAGGTGGGGGCCGAATGGTGTACAGTGGCCTGAAAGCCGTTCTTGGGGTCTGCCGTGTAGGTGACAGTCCTGACACTTCCGTCAGCCTCCAGCACGGTATACTCCCCTTTCACCACATCTCCGTCTCGGCTTTCCTTGCGGTTCTGAGAGTTGCCAGTCGCTGGATCCTCCACACCGTAGGCAAAACTATAGTCAGGCTTCGCCTGGAACCAAAGCCAATTACTAGCATTAGAAAAATGATGGTAGAATATACTAAACAATGGTTTCACCAGTTACTCTTTATGATATTAAAACATGATCTCTCACTTTACATAGCGAGAAGAAATATAAGGTGTTTGAAAACAAACCTACTTAAAATAAATTGTCTAAAAAGGGATGAACACATTGTAGAGTGGAGGAGGTTTCATAATATTGAGTTACATACACTGTAATCAACACCAAACATTGATAGGGCTGTTAAATCTCATGGATAACGGTGGGCAGGACATTCAGCGCAAATCTAAGAAACTAAAACCGCGTTCAGGGTACTGAATGGAAAACCTATTGGGAAGATAGCATTAGAATGAACCTGAAAGAGATAGGGTGTAGTGAGGTGGACTGGATAGAACTAGCTCAAGATAGAGATAGGGTGTAATGAGGTGGACTGGATAGAACTAGCTCAANNNAGAGATAGGGTGTAGTGAGGTGGACTGGATAGAACTAGCTCAAGATAGAGATAGGGTGTAATGAGGTGGACTGGATAGAACTAGCTCAAAATAGAGATAGTGTGTAATGAGGTGGACTGTATATAACTAGCTCAAGATAGAGATAGGGTGTAATGAGATGGACTGTGTAGAACTAGCTCAAGATAGAGATAGGGTGTAATGAGGTGGACTGTATAGAACTAGCTCAAGATAGAGATAGGGTGTAATGAAGGTGGACAGGATAGAACTAGCTCAAGATAGAGATAGGGTGTAATGAGCTGGACTGGATATAACTAGCTCAAGATAGAGATAGGGTGTAATGAGATGGACTGTATAGAACTAGCTCAAAATGGAGATAGGGTGTAATGAGGTGGACAGAATAGAACTAGCTCAAGATAGAGATAGGCTGTAATGAGGTGGACTGGATATAAATAGCTTAAGATAGAGATAGGTAGCGTACTTTAGTAAATGCGGTTATTAACTTTCGATTTCCTAATGTCATAGCTTAAGTAAGTACAAAAAATAAAACACTCCTGTACCTTCACCTTTGAAGGGCTATTTTTATTTGTGCTACGAGTCTTGATTATTAGCTGTCTCTCTAATAACTACCATAAAAATAAAGTGAATAGCTTGCTCTCTCACCACGTAGTCAACAGACGTTCCATAGTGTCCGGGCTGAGTAGCTGCGGGATGGCGGTGCAGATGCGATAGATGGGGGTGAGTGTGATGGTGAGGAGAGTGAGTGGCGCTCTCTACAGGGACCGATATTTCTCTTATAGCACCCGAAACAGGGCCCGAGAACGTATTGTAGCTGTAGCCACCATATTGACTTCTAGCACACCTTATCAACAGCACGAGGCTAAGCACCTGCTATCAAAACCAAAAGAGGATTATATATCTCTTAACAGACGTGAACATATTTAGATATATGGCAACGTTCAGGAACTGCAATTAAAAACTAAAAGTCGTTTAAGTGTATGAACGTACCTTTATAGAGATGTTTGTTTTCACATTTTTTAATTTGAAAATATTATAATCGTGTTTTCTAACACCTGCCCCTTCCTGGTTATTGATATTCAATACTTTCCGATAAAAGTGAATCTTAATTTATTCTTCACGTCTGCAAATATTAATTGAAACTTAGTTCTCGTTTTAGACTTACAAGGCGTGGTAGCATGTTTTATCCATCGATCTAGTGATATATACTTAAATAGCTTATTCATGGGGTAATTTCAAATCAAAAATATATTGATAATATAATATGTTTGAACCCAACTATTTTGGAGCTAGGGACACTTGGATGTCCCAGTTAGTTGCACATATCAAAGATACATTATGATATTTATGATATACAGTCACACATGTTGGCTCAAACTAAATTTTAGTGGCCTCCTATAGCTTCTATACTCTCTATGATAGCTGTGGCATCGACACGTTATGACCTGCCTGGTCGAATTATGCGTGATCCATCAATAGCTCGAATCTTCTCCGTAAAGGCTACACATCCGATGCTACAAAGGTTCGCAAAGTGTATAGAAGAAGATGAAGGATACTCTGAATAATGATTAAAAACTGATATATTCAAATATATTCCATACAACTTTAAGTTAAATTCAAGCAGTTGAAATTTCAAAATGTCCGTATCTCCGAAAAGTTTGGGAATCGAAAATATGATAATTTTACATTTTTGACCTCAAATGGCAACAGGAATGAACTTCTAAAGTATTTAGATAAACTACTAACTCACCTTAAGTATAATGTACATGGAATATATGTATATGTATATAAATAAATGTGTGTGTAATTAATTTAACTTATTTACGTACTCGTGAAGGATTGTAGAGTAAAAGTAAATTAAATTTTAAAGTGTTCATTTATTTATGCTATACGTTTTCCCTAATCTCAAACATAATACTTATAAAAATGATGTTTCAAGAATCTAAACAAAAGCTATTTTCTTTAATATATCTATATGGAGACTAGAGATTGTAAATATTGTGTCTTTAATATGTATTCTAAATTTTTTACATTCAATCCGTTTCGATTCATTAATAATAAAAAAATAATAATGAGTTACCTAAATTAAAAATCATAAAAAAAAAATGATTTTAAAACCCAAAATTTAACAAATCTTAAACTATTTAAATCAGCTGCCTTACAATAGACTCTCAGCAGTTTATTTTTTCATCGCCTATTATTATCCTTACGGGCACCGGCCCCGTGGTGTAGTGGTCAGTGCATCTGGCTAAGAGCTTAGGGGATCCGTGCTCGATTCCCGGCTTGTAACTTGGGTTCTCTTAAGAAGAAATATCCCAATGGTCACCAGGTGTTGGTAAATTAGGTTTAAGTTAGGTTACAACTCCCACTGATCCACACCTATATATTCACGATCATCCCATCATCTCGTGTGTATGACGTGTAGACAACCAACTCTAGGTGTACCTTGGGCAGCGCTGTGTGCTACCGGTGCGGCTAATAGTCTACATACAGGTGACCGAACTATAATAGCATTCATTTATGTCCCTCCCTGTCATAAAGGCTAAACAATAAAAAAAAATCCTTCTGGGCTACAAGCAAATAATTATGCTAATATGGTGGAGATTATTAAGGTACATCTTGGGAGGAAATGTTCCCGCAATTTCGTTGAAGGAGCGTAGAAAATAATTTAGGTGAAATCATCTTCACTACATCCAGCTGGGATTCGATCTCTGATTTCTCCAACCCCTGTAAGATAGACTAGACGAGCTTGACGTTTAGTCCGTGCACCCAAGTTTGAGGATCACACCATAATACACTTTTAGAATAAGCCCAAAATAGTGGTTCGTCAACAGTTTTTAGTTTAAGCTAACCATTATATTAAACCTGCTCCGGTGGACGCATGATCTAAGGCGTCACTCTCTCAATAGACTAGACTGCCGACGACCGGAATATCTGTGTTCAGTCCCAATCGGGTGTACTGAGGGTGGTTTTCTAAATGGTTTTCCACTCTCGCTGCAAGCAAATGCTAGTTCACTTTATCTAAATGCAAACCTTCTCATATTTAACCTATTAGCATATTTATTACATATGAGTATAACCTGAACAGGTAGTAAGAAGCAGTGCTAGAAATAAATTAAAGAACAAAACAATTATATGCAAACACGAACAAATGCGATCTTCAGGTATTTATTTTCTTGTACTTATAAAATGTGGAGGTGTTTTTAAGACCGTAAATTTTTTTATAATTCAGAAATTCATACAACTCGCTTCGGTGGTCGAATGGCTTAAGGCATCACTCTCACAATAGTCTGAACTGCCGATGACGGTGAGATCAAGGCTCGAATCCCAGTTGGGTGTATTGAGGGTGGTTTATCTTCAATGGCTTTCCACTTTCCCTTCACGTAAATGCGGGAACACTTCCTATGAATCCAACCTTACTAATCCTTGACACAGTAGGGTAATTAGTACATATGGGTATACATCCGAATGAGTAGTAAGACGCGGTTCTAAGCAAAAACAAAAATAATTCATAGATATTTACGTTTAAATAAACAATATTGTGTAGTAAACACACAAAAAAGTTAAAAATAAACTATAATTACATACAATATTTTTGTTAATAAATCATGAATATTAGTTATTGACGAATATAAAGTGAAAGGCTAAATAATTATTTCTTTCACAATATATTGAAATAAATACTTGGTTTGGTTTATGTGTCGTCCAAAAACAACTTAACAACTAGAGAACCAGACAAATGTCGGTACAAATTGAGATATTTTCTTGAATTTCTTGCGTGACAGAATATTTAGAAATTTTAAAACGATGTAATTATGTCGTACGCGAATATTTAATACGGACATTAATATTATATATTAATTATATTCTTTTTGCCGTTGTTAAAAATTACTGTACAACGGTTTAAAGTAGTGGTGGTTGAGTGGTCTAAGGTGTCACATTCACATTTCATTTTTCTTTGTTAAAAAGGAGTTCGGGTTTATGATTCCAGCTGGGTTCAGCACTGGTCCTCTAAATGTGACCCTTCCATCCTTTATCCACTCAAATGATGGTATATTTCCTTTAAAATACCACATTCATTTCAAGCCCTTGAAAAAAATTTTCTACCCACTTCGGTGGCTGCATGATCTAAGGCAAATGTGGGTGAACTTACCATAAAATATAACCTTCCTCATCCCTAAAACCACTTGCATAATTAGTATATAAACGTGTAGCCACTTTTTTTTTTATTTTACTATTTCATAATGTCAGATATATATTGTGAAACATTTCTCAATATATTTCATATGAAAAGAGTCCATAAGTTATAGACAGGATTATTTTATTTCAAGTTTAAGTTTAATAATTAATTAATAAGCTCATGACAATTTTACGTGGGAAACACACTTGCGAAACAATAAAGAAATATTTTATTTATCTCTTAGTACAATAAAATATTTACATCTATTATTTGCTTTTTTTATTTATTATTAGTTTTCAAATTATTGTTTAATGCATTTTCTCTATTTATAAATCCATTTTATGACAGTTACCATCCATTGTGTTTTTTATAAGACTGACCAACAGGCCGAAGAGTAACGGACAAACCCGAATACAACCAAAGTCCAGCAGCCGGTGCGATGCGAGTTGGAAGGTAGATCACAGTTGACCGGCTCGTATCGGCACGCATCGCGTCGTAACGGAAATTATTCTCTCCGGATAATCCGTTGCCATCCGATGCGGGCTGTAGCGAGCTGATGCGATACGGGCAAGTGTGCCTTAGTACACTCTGTATATGCGTATAATTCTTAATGGAAGTAAGACGCGATGAAAACATGAAATTAAGATTGTGTTCGTAAATCAAATTGATCTTATTTCTAAACACTATTAACAAACCTTTATAAATTTAATCAAAGTTAAACAGTTTATCTCAATTTGATATTACCTTCAAAAGAAACGTCATAATAAATAATGGAGTTAACTGTTAAAGGAAACTCAGGAGCACTAGATAAACACAATAACTAACATAAAACATCAAGAGCTCTTACTTTATATAGGTATGTGGAACTCAAACTTATTATCTAACCAGTAGATTACGTATATAACATAAACATATTCCTATAATCCGAGAAGAATTTTCTTTCACTTGAGTGATTCAAATAATATAGCGACACGGGTTATTGTTTCTATCTATTTTGGTAATCTTATTACGTGAATGGTAGAGATTTTGGGTGAAGTATGAGTTAGGTTCATAACATCAGTAAATTGTTTTTACCCATTGAATGGAATTCTGTGAAACCGCTAAACCACACTTATTATTAAACTAGCCACGTAGAAATAAAAATAATGACGTGTAAATGTTGCAATGTGGTCTATTTTCTATTGTTTTCACGGTTCAATAGTTGTCTGAATCACATGACTGACTGACGCTTCGATTGTATTCGTACCGTATCTGTTTGTCAAACTCATTCCCTCTCTGTGGTAAGGTTGGTGCGATATATTAAATTCTTAGTTGCACAATACACACTTCTTTGGGAATTTTCACCTAATTATAAAAGCTAACAGTGACGACATTTTGAATGATATCATAGAGAAAAGGAATGAATGAGTGAAAATGTGTAGTTTTCAAAGCACATAACTTATTCAGTCGAAGGATGGACGCGCGTTTAAAAACACCGTGTTTGTGTAGCTGACGTTAGTGTGCATGGCCGGTAATATTGGGTATGTAGTGAGTTTATAGTGAATCACCCCTTGGATAACGCAACATTTACTTTCATTGCTTTTATATCTGGATTAGCTAGCGCGCTAGTCGTGTTGAGCTCAACTGCTGAGGACGGGGAGATCGAGGCTCGAATCTCGGTCGGGTGAACTGGGGTGGTTTTTCCTAAATGGTTTTCCACTCTTCCTCCACGCAAATGTGGGTTCACTTCCTCTATATTCAACCTTCCCAATTCCTAACTCATTAGCGTAGTCAGTACTTAAGAGTATAGCCCAAACAGGTAGTAAGACGCGGTGCTAAATAAATACATTTTATATCTGGAGCTTATATTACGTTGAAATATCCTATTAATTGGTTCAGTTCTACTAAAACTTCTGAATTATATAGATTTTTTTATCACTCTTAATCAAATTTCTTTGAAATCACAGTAAAATTCAGTGGTGTATCTTAAAGTAATGCTAGTGAAAAGTAAGTTTACATTGTATATATATATATAAATGATTGTTCTCATCATTCAGTAGAACATTTATTTGAATGGTATCAACCGAAATACATTTCCAAAAAGAGATTTACAGGGCATAGCCTATGTATTATACGTCAAATGGGGAATAAGGAGGTGATAACATATCACAGGTACTCTCTGTTTACTTTGTACGTTAGCAAACTTAGCTTGTATTATTCCACTATGGTATTTCTTAATGATAGAGTCATAGTGTAATCCGTCAAGGTAAGATACTTTCAGGCTAAACGGAGTGTACATTTTAAACAATCTCTTTTTACCCTCGCATTGTAGAGTTAAATCAAACAGTCCCATTTCGAGTACTTGTTTGGTGTATTTTGACTTGTGTGAGCTGCGAGATTATCTTACGTGGGAGTGTTAACACGCAATATAAACTTAGAAAACACACGTTGTAGAAAGAAAAATAACACATTAAGTTGCTATATTGTAATGATATACATTTTTGTTGAAGTTAATTGCTTTTAAAATATGTTATTTTGTTATTGAAATAATATGCCGTATGCAAGAACAAGTATGAGTAAAAATGAAGGCTGAGTGGGAAGTGAGTGACGTTGATTTGCAGTATAATAGGGTACGTTCATACAGACGCCGGACGGTCCAATATCAAGCAAATCAACGCTACTCACTTCTCCCTCTACCTTCACTTTTACTCATACTTGTTCTTACGTACGACCTGTATCAGTAAGGAAAAGTATGAATGCAAAGTGGGTATAAAATTAGAATGCCACAGGCTTAAAATATCCCATTTAAATAATTAAAATCATTGGGGCCCACATCTATATCTTATTCAAAAATACTTCAAACAGATAGGCCTACATCTTGTTTTTTGATCCTGGTATAAAATATTTAAAATGATTATGATTTATATATTAGCTCAATATGTCCCAACACAATTTATGAAAATCATGACATATTTTTTGTATTATTTACTTATTTTGTTTAAAAATGCACAAAAAATTATGGCGTTTCACAATTTATTTTATATCTTTTATTAAAATTCCAATTAGGACGAATAAATAATGGAGACTTTATTTGAAATTAGTACCATACAACATATTTATATCGACTAATGCAATTATGTGGATTATGTGGTGAGATTATCTGGGATGAAAACGGTATAAGAGAGATGGAGGGAGTATTTTGAGCAATTGTATGGCGAAAACGTAAAGAAATTAGCAGAAAATAGGGAAAATGTTGTGATGAATGAAAGAAATCAAGGCTGAGGTGTTAAAAGCTATGAAACTGTTAATAATGCTAAAGCTACGGACGTAGAAGAGATCACAATTGAAATGGTTAAGTGTGGGGGCGCGGCATTACTTGCCAGAGTGTATGAGTTGTTCAATGTGTGTGCTAGGATTTCGAATGTTCCTAATGCCTAGAAGAATGCTGTCACTGTTCCTTTGTAGATAGGCAAAGGCAGTAACAGTGTATTTAAGAATTATAGGGCAATTAGTTTGTAGAGTATTCCAGGTAAAGTTTTGGGGGGAGTCTTAATTCAGAGGGTGCGTGAAAAATAAACTGTGGGCAAGATTTGGGGTGTACAATGTGGTCTCATGCCAGGTAGAGGATGTATGGACTAGATATTTGCATTGCAACAAGTGAGTGAGCGATGTATGGCAGTAAAGAAGAAAGGATATTGCGCATTTGTTTATCTGGATAAAGCGTACGATCGAGTGATTAGGATTATGTTATAGAATGTTCTGAGAAATTAAGGTATGGATGCATGATTATTAAATGCGATTATGGTGGTGTATGATGGAAGTAAAGCGTGTGTTAGTGTGTATCGAGCTTTGAGCGAATTGTTTGACATTGAACAGGATGTTGGACAGAGTTGTGTTATGTCTCTATGGTTGTTTAAATTTTTCATGGATTAGTGTATGAGGGATGCTTGTGAGGACGCGGTTGGTGTGAAATGGACAATATGAATGTAAGAATGCTGCCATTTGCCCTAATGTGATAATTTTTGATGAGGACGGGTCAGCTAATGTTTGTAAGCTTAGTATAAATAGATAGTTGTTGGAACCAGTGAATGATTTTGTGTTTCTGAGCAGAATGTTCTGTAAAAATGGAAGGATAGATAGTAAAATCAACAGACGGGTGAACGCATATCGGAGGGTAGTTGGATGTATGTTTACTATTACAAATAATTAAGTATTATCAAACCATTAAAAGCTGGTAATATATAAAAGTGTGTTAACTCCAACATTTGTTTATGGATATGAAGCATGGATTTGTCAGGAGAAACACAAGAGCATGGCGAATGGGGTTGGAATCAGATATCTAAGAAATGTGTGTGGAAAAACTCATATGGACAAAGTAAGAAATTAATGGATGCTGAAGGAGTGCGGTATTAGAGGGAATCCAATAGTTCAATGTGAAAGAAACGTTTTACGTTGGTTTGGGCATGTTGAAAGGATGAGTGTTGATCAAGTGACGAAGCAAATAATTATATGATGTGGGAGAGTGTGGATCTAATTAAAGGGGTGGGCCATGTAAGACTTAGCTAAATGTGCTATATGAATGTGTGTGAGAGAGAAACATTACGGTTTAAAGAATAAAAGAGCATGTAAGACACGGTGTATAGATGATGTTGAAGTGAAGGGAGTATGCAAGGTTAGAGAAGTGTGGAGAAGGTTAATGAGGATGGATTACATACAATGATTACATACATTGCTTATATTCACAATATTTTGCCTACCCCGTAAGGCGTAATTTGGTATTATGTATTTATGTATGTATACATGTGGATTAATTTAATAAAGCTGTGCTGTTGATGAATACATTACATTTACAATCCACGCACGACTCTACTCACAGGGCCATACTTAGTATGCCTCAAATGCGGCACTATACTAACGACACATATCTATACCCTGATTTTGGTTGGAGGAACAGTAGAGAAAATTAAAATATATTTCTTTGCGGCTGACATCGACAACATTTCTTTATATTACTTTTGTTATTTTATAGGTATTAATAATATATATCAAAAGGGACAGCTGCAGATAACATGACTTTATGTATGAATATATTAAAATGGTTTTAGTAACTTTGGTAACTAACTTCTACTGTTCTTCCTACCAAATTCATACTATAGACCAGAATAGAATGGACCAGTTTCATAGTCAGACATAGTACGCCTCAAGTTCGACGATATACTAAAGACAAGACGAAACCTACCTAGATCATAATGGAATGGGGAAGTTTTGCAAATGAAACCAGCCCAATCCATTCTGGTCCAAGAAGGTGTCGTCTTGTATTTATAATAGCGCCGCACTTGAGGCATACTATGTCTGACAAGAAAACTGACTCACAGTTTTTGTGTTTGAAGTGATTTATGTGTCTAGAACTGCTGAGATAAGCTTTTGTGCAAGTGTTTATGTAATACGTATATATTTTATACTTGCACAAAACGTAGAAAGAGAATCAATCTAAAAAAAAAAGTAATTTGAGCGATCTCTAGTTTATGTTTGATTTTAACACATGATAAAAACCTTTACTAGTCAAATAGTCTAAGGTGTGACTCTTGCAATAGACTAGACCACCGATGGCGTGGTGTTTGGGGTTCAAATCCCAATCGGGTGAACTGAGAATGTTATTCTATTAAATGGTTGTCCACTCTCTCCATGCAAATGCGGGTATACTTCCTCTAAATTCAACCTTCCTCCCACTAACGTAATTATCACACATGAGTTTATAACCCTAACGGGTAGTAAGGGGCTGTGACAAAAAATAAAACATGATGAGAAGGCCAGCTGAGAATGTTTTCAGAAATCAAGAACACGCGAAGGAGGTTTCAAGCCCAGTGATTAAGTGATAGATGAACTCGACTGCAGATCTGTTACGGCCAACATCGGGTACGATCGTGAATTGGAGCACGACCAAAGGAACGCGAGCTAAGGTCAGTATTTTTTCAGTTTTTTTAACACAATACTTTTTGACCAAAATAAATTTAATACTTCTTCAATAGATACATTTAGTTATATTTGATACTCATAATAATAATAATAATAATAATAATAAAATAATAATCAAAAGTTGTTGAACGGTTATCATGGGCTTAGTGGAATTTGAGCAGAAACTTTTCAAATTATAAAAATAAGGTCCTGTATGAAAGCCACTATGCCCATGACTAATAGCCGAAAACTGTTTAGATTTCTCTATTTATAAAATTAAACTAAACATGTTTACTAAAGAAATATAAATTTGTATATTTATTCAGTTATATATATATCCCCTTACCAGGCAAATGTAGCGACATTTCATTTAAATTCAACCTTCTTTATCCCTAATACATCAGGGAAATTTAGTACACATGCATGTAGACCAGACGGATAGTAAGACGTGGTGCGGTTGGCGTGGAATGTTGTCAGGGTAAGTAGAGTCTGTTTAAATTGTACCTGTGATATATTCTCATTATACTTATGTCTCCATTTGACCAATCATACATAAGCTCTGGCTACGACTTAGAGCCTAGACCATTCGACCACCGAAATGGGTATTCTTCTTACTGGATCCCATTTCCGCGAGCGATTCTATCAGTCCAACTGTTAGCAGCGCTTCTTGGGGATACATTGTTCTAAATTGTCGTGTTTCCACGAGCGACAGAAATAATGCGTGACTTTTTTGAAAGAGACACTTGTTGTTGTACTAGGATGGACACTTCATGATTATATAAAACTATTAGAAATACGATACCAACAATTCTTTGGAAGTTGGGATGTTTCTATTACTATTATTATTATTATTATTATTATTATTATTATTATTATTATTATTATGAACTGCGTCTTACTTCTCGTTAGAGCTATACGCTTATGTACTAATTACACTATTGGTTTTTAGAGATGAAAAAAGCTATATTTATAGAAAGTGTACCCACATTTGCGTGGAGGGAGAGTGGAAAACCATTTTGGAAAGCCACCCTCACTAAACCCGATCGAGATTCGAACTTTGATCTCCCCGTCTTAAGCCGGCCAGTCTAACATGAGAGTGACGCCTTAGACCATTCTGCCACTGAAATGGATGTGGAGATGTTTATTATTGTGAAATAAATGCTATCGGCATCCAGGATTCAATATAATGATGTCGTCTTTTACTTTACTCTACTAGCTTTTAAAAATACTTTAAAAAAATTATCTGTCCTTATTTCTTTAAACGATTCAACTGACGTGCTAAAATATAATTTGTCTTTAGCCTATGCCACTATGGTTTCTACTGGCAGTGGCGGATATGTGACCGTCTTCTAAGGTGGGTCCTCCATATAAGAAAAAAAAAATATATCTTTCTAGTGCTATATAGTAGTAACTATAATTTCAAATTAGCCCACTGTTAAAAAATAAATCCCAAAGAAAGAGCTTTGGAATTACATAGGGGCAATAAAACTTGAACTACATTTCCCCGAAACCCTATGATTTTGAGTTGCTGCAGTAATGTTCTGAGGGTGCGATAATATGTGCAGTTGCTACAGCCTAATAAGACGATATTGATAATGATTATGTGGTGCCAGTGGAAGTCCTAAACATAACTTAAACCTAATTAGCCAGACCATTATGACCATAATAATCTTTCCCCAGCAAGAAAAATACCTATAGTACCACAGGGAATTGAACCCGGGACTTTTATATAAGTAGCCAGGAATGCTGACCACTAGATTAAGAGGCCAGCCTTCGTCTTTCCTAATTTTGTGAAATAGCGTATAGAACTGTCCTGTTTCGAGTCTTGTTGAAAATAGAGGACGAACCCGGGGCAGGACCGCCAGGTTTTAAAATCAGGCCTGGTACCAGGGGAAAACCACCCCTCCCCCACCCTCACTTTGTGGTATTTAACTTCAGTAGTGGTGAAACCTTATATTTCTAGAGGAGTAAATTAGTTTAGAAAAAAAAGAGGGAGTTTTTAAGGGGCCTTGACCCCAAAGCTAAAGGGGAGTTTGGGGCCCTCCTTTGGCAAATGTTTGAATATTAGCTACTAATATAAGATATTTAGGGTTGCCCTCATGTGAATGTTCTTTTAAATTATACTTCTCTATAAGCTATTTGGAGTGGTCCTCCCCCTGAATCTTTTGGAATATAGCTAAATCTAGAAGCTATTTTAAATGGTTCACTCCCGAAAAAAAAATTTGAAAACTAGATTTCTATAGATTTAAAAAAAAAATTTGATTGTCTCTAAAAGTTATATAGTAGGCCCTATGATATTTGACTGGAATTTTTTGAACATGCCTACTATATGAGCTTTTGGAAGTGGTCTTCTGCAGGGAAATATTTGAAAGTTGGATAAATCTAAAAGCTATTTGGTATTTGATACAAGACCATTTTTTCAGCTTAGAATTCGAGAATTTCAGAGGGGAGTGAAATAAAAATAAAAGGGGGCAAGTTTATTCCAGGAGAGAGGGGCGAGTTTATTCGAGGAAAGAGGGCGAGTATATTCCAGTAGAGAAGGCGAGTTTATTCCAGGAGAGAGGGCGAGTTCATTCCAGGAGAGAGGGCGAGTTTATTCCAAGAAAAGGGGTGTGAGTATTGTAGGGGAGAGGGAAAGTTTATTCCAATAGTGAGGGCGAGCTTATTCCAAGATGAAGGGAGAATTTATTACAGAAGAAGGGCGAGTTTATTCCAAGAGAAAAAGAAAACTTATTCCTAGAGAAAGTGCGAGATTGTTACAGGAGAAAGGGTGAGTTTATTCCAGACGAGAGGGTGAGTTTATTACAGGTGAAAGGGTAAGATTATTCCAAGAAAAAGAGCGAGTTTATTCCAGGTGAAAGGGCGAGTTTATTCCAGGTGAAAGGGCGAGTTTATTCCAAGAGAGAAGGTGAGTTTATTCCTAAAGAGAGGGCAAGCCTATTTCAAGAGAGAGGTCGAGCTTATTTCAAGATAGAGAGCAAGTTTATTCCAAGAAAAGGGCGAGTTTATTCCATGTGAGAGGGCGAGCTTATTCCAAGAGAGAAGGCGAGTTTATTCCAATAGAGAGGCCGAATTTATTCAAAGAAAAAGAGCGAGTTTATTTCAGGTAGAGGGCACGTTATTCCAAGAGAGAAGGCCAGTTTATTCCTATATTATTATTATTATTATTATTATTATTATCATTATTATTAGCATCACGTCTTACTACCCGTTCGGGTTATACGCACTTACGCTAATGTGTAATGGTAGGGTGATTGTGAGATGAAATGGAGGACTTACAGTTTAACGTGGAATCCGAACCACGGTAGAGGCCTGGCATTCCTCACATTCACAAGCTGTGATTAATACACATCTTGTCAAAGGTGAAGGAAGGGTTTGGCAATCATATAAATTTGTGCCGGGACTGAGGATTGAACCCCAGACCCCCAGAACAGAAGTCTGACACCTTACCCCTAGATCACCAGGTCACCCTTTTATTCCTATAGAGGGCAAATTTATTCCAGGGGAGAGGGCGAGCTTATTCCAAGAGAGGACGAACTTATTCCAAGAGAAAGGGCGAGTTCATTCTAATAAATAGCGTGAGCTTATTCCAGGTCGAAAGGGTTAGTTTATTTCAAAGGTAAGGTCGAGTTTATTCCAGCAGAAAGGTGGTTCACAAATTAATTCCAGGGGAAGAACGTACCCTCCCCTCTCGTTTATGCCATTAGTGCTCAACTTAGGGTCGTAGGCTTTATTTTTAATATTTGGTCACTTTTACACAACAAAATAAATGTACGCGCAATTTAATCGGTAACTGAATAGTGAATTGTTAGAACATTATAAAATACTTAAATTTAAATTGAACTTGATTCATTACCTGATATTCTTCCCGTAACAAATTTAATTTAAGTACATATATATAAATATATAGGTCTATTATATTTTTAATCAGCGCTTCTTACTACCCATTCATGTTAAACTCTTACATAAATAATATACTCCGTGCAACTTCCGAAAACATCGAAACGAAAGACAAGACTGGATTGAATCAATGATTTATTTGTGACCAATGCTAGTAAGTTCCTCTAAAGGAATTCACAACTGGTGGTCTAGGTATGCACTATTCCTTAGTTTGGATAGGCATTTTATTGCTTTTAATTGATGTGTTTTTTAATCCATCTACTGCAATTTGTTTTTAAATTTGTTATGCTGTATCTTTGACCCAGGACAAATAATCCCCACTCGTGGTGGGCCTTGAACCCAGTACCAATGAAACCATATTTTAAAAATAAATTATCTTATAAAATAAAGCACATGTAAGTACTCCTACCTAAAAGTCAATTTTATTGCTGAAATCTTAGAAGAAAACATGAGGGGGTGTGGGCAATGCGGCAACCCGCTGCTAAAATCGCTGTTGGAAATAGGATCTTCCATTGAAATTCAGCTTATGTTCTCCTATAAACTTTGACTCCAGCCTGAACTCAGGAGTTTGGTCACGACGATCACCTGTACCAACCATCCTGGTAACGAAACCAGAAGGTGGGATGAGACATCTTCTCCGCGCCGCTCACACCAATATGGAAAGACCACATCTCAATCTTTGAACGCTTTGGTTTTATAAGGAGAGACATGTTTCTTAGTAAAAGATAAAAGGAAATAAATAGGTGGAGTATTTGAGTCTTATTACTTGATGGGAGTGGACCACATCCTAATCGAGTAATTCATTTATTTAATGTAATAAAAAGTCATCAAGTTAGTGAGGTCTTGGACACACTGACACGTTTGTAATGAATAATTCATCGTGAACCAAGCCACATTTGAATGTATATTGCTTTCACTTAAAATAAGCACGTTCCAATCTCAAATCACATAATAAATAAATTCATTAAGTTATGTGTATTTAATTTCGAAAGAACCCTAAAAAGACTTTTTTAGCACATGCGTCTTACTACCCGTTCGGGTTATACGCCTATGTGCTATCTACGCTAATGTTTTGAGGGATTATAAAGGTTATATTTGGATGAAGTGTACCCGAATTTGCTTGTAGGAATAGTGTAAAACCGTTTTGTAAAAACCACCCTTAGTACACCTGACCGAGATTTGAACCTCGATCTTCCCGTCATCGGCAGTCTAGTCTACTGCGAGAGTACTGTATGTTAGACCACGCGTCTACCTAAGCGTGTAAAAAGGCTGTTCTAATTTTTTTCTTTAGCACCGCGTCTTACTACCCTTTCGGTTTGTACACATATGCACTATTCACGCTAATGAGTTAGCGATGAGGAAGGTTGAATTTAGAGGAAGTTTACCCACATTTTCGTGGAGGGAGTGGGGAAAACCATTTAGTAAAACCACCCTCTATACCCAACCGACTGCGATTTGAAGTCTTATATCCCTGTCATCGGCAGCAAGTCTATTGCGAGAGCAACTCCTTATACCATTTGGACACCAAAGAAGGTATTTTTTGGAATTATGTAAAATGCAGGTAGTAGTCAAGTTTTCTTATTTTTAAATATTACCAAAGCACACTAGATATTATTTGCACAACCATATTAAATCACACCACTAATCAGAAATATTATTATTATTATTATTATTATTATTATTATTATTATTATTAGCACCACGTCTTACTACCCGTTCGGGTTATACGCACTTACGCTAATGTGCAATGGTAGGGTGATTGTGAGATGAAATGGAGGACCTACAGTTTAACGTGGAATCCGAACCACGGTAGAGGCCTGGCATTCCTCACATTCACAAGTTGTGATTAATACACGTCTTGTCAGAGGTGGAGGAAGGGTTTGGCAATCAGATAAATCTGTGCTGGGACCGAGGTTTGAACCCCGGACCCTCAGCACAGAAGTCCAACACCTTACCCCTAGACCACCAGGTCACCAAACTAATCAGAAATATAAGAAACACACGTACTATTGTTTTTAGAGGGAGGGATAGTACTAATTTGATCTACTTTAATCTGATGCACAGGACATTGAAAGTCTTTTTTTTTTACCCTAACATTGGTCTTTCAAAGTAAAATAGTATCTTTAATCGTGTTTCCATCCTCTACAACATTTACTGTGAGATCAGATGATATTGTAGATGGATGCCTGTTACCATGCCAAAGCAATCCAATGCAAAATATTATTTAAGGGGTTGCAGAATGTATCACTCTCTTTACCGCCATGGTCAACTACAAGGATATGTGTGCCAAGAGGCCGGAGTTAGATACCTTCTGGGTGCATTGGATGTTAATTTTACATGATGTGGCTTATCATCATTATTTAAGGCACTGGCTCCATGGTGTGGTGGTCAGCGCACCTGACTAAGAGCCTAGGTGTCCCGGGTTTGATTCCTGGTTGATACCTTGGGTTTTTTTTCCCGAAAGGGGAATTACCCCAACAGTCACCAGGGTTCAGTTAGTTAGGCTTAATTTAGGTTTAAGTGTTTCCACTGGTTCCACCCCCACATACTCACCATCACCATCATTTCATCGGGTCATGGAAAGAGCCTCCACGGAGAGTATTTAAAACCAGTACATTCGAGCGTCCCACTGCAATGGTAGATTAGCACTGGCTAATCTTTCCACTACTGGGCTATGAATTATTCAGCCCAAACGCGCTATATTATTATTATTATTATCATCATCATCATCATCATCATTCAAGGCAAATACAGCTACAGTTTCATTAAAAAATAATCTTATCGTCTCGTTCCGTTGGTTTAGAAAATCTATGTTGCTTCAAGTTAGTAATAGCACTAAATGCAATTATTAAATTTGAAAATTGACACCTTTACATAGGAATCGATCCCGGGACCCTAAGCTTAGCACGTCAATGCCCTACCACTGAGATGTCCAGGCTTAATTCCGTGTTCAGGCTCATTCTTCACTCATATTTTAAGGCAAATTATTTGATGGACGTCTATAAATCATCGGCTAACAATGAGCTGTCTTTGATATCACAGCCACCACCCATCGGCAACTCTGGGGTTTGGCTTTATGTTGCCGAGTAACCGTAACCTAAAAATTGTTTTGATCTTTCAATTTTCGCTAGTTCTGTAAAGTTAATTGTACAAGCGTTTGCTTTCTTCCACTAAATGGAATAATATATGTAAGCATGTGTTTCCAAATATATTGGTAACTGTCACTTGGACGTGGGAATCGAAGTCTAGACCTTTGACTAAGCGCATCGATAGGCTTGCTATTGAACTATCCAGAGACGTCTTTCTTTATATTATTTTTTTGAATTTCTATTAACAAAATTATATAATTCATCTCTGCCGGAAGAGGCGAGAGTGCTAATGGGACTTGTTTTATTCAGGTTATCTTTATATCAAGTTGAAAATAACTAGGTATAGTATTGGATTATACTGTTATCGGAATGTACGAATAAACTCTATATATGCTGAGTCCAAGAAAATCAATAATAAGGGCAATCAACATTAACGAAAAGACAATATCAAAAGTCAGCCATCATTCTTGAGGATCGTACGTCGACTTCTTCGAGACAAATGTGGGTTTTAAATAAGAGCTAGTCAACCACGCATAAAGCGATGTAGGATTCTCAATCATGTGTATCTTTTAAATAAAATATAAACTGGTTATACAAAAAAAAATACTGCTGTTAGTTTACTAAGGTTCGCATCAAATATATTACTCCTAATGAGACTTTGACAACAAGCCGCTGTCAAAGTTTCAAACTAAACTTGACTTAATTTTTTTTTAATATAAAATATTACGATTTTTTCACTGCGTCTTACTACCCGTTCCGGTTATATGCATTATGTACTAACTATCCTAATGGGTTATGGATGAGTAAGGTTGAATTCAGAGGAAGTTTACCAGTTTTTGCATGGAAGGAGAGTTTAAAACATTCTAGTAAAAAAACCTCAGTATATCCGACCAGGATTCAAACCCTGATCTCTCCATACTCCACCACTGGCAGTCCAGTCGGTCGCAAGAGTGACGCCTTAGAGACCATTCGACTATCAAAATGGGTAGTATATCTAAAGTATTTTAACTAATTTTTTTACCCGTTTTTGGCAGCCACATTGTCTAAGGCGCTATTCTCGAAGTAGACTATACCGCTGATGACAGGGAGATCAAGGTTCGAATCTTGGTCGGGTGTACAGAGGTTTGCTTCTATAAAATGCTTTTCCACTCTCCCTCCAAGCAAAAGTGGGTGCACTCCCTATAAAATAGCCTTACTAACCCTTAAAACCATTAGTGTAGTACATAAGCGAACAACCTGAATAGATAGTCACGTGTGGGGTCAAAAAAAACTTTTTTATTTTTCAGTTTGTGCCAGAATATTTTGGGTATTGTGGCTTAAAATCCTTTTCGGATCTATATGCACCCCCATCTACCTTCTCATTCTACCCATCAATGTCAGTGTTGTTGAAAATCTACCTTAAAATATAAGCTACACTAAAATAATTAATATGTCAAAACACGTGCGCTGGTAAACACACGGTCTAAATGTCAAGGTTTTATTCCAGTAATGAGGAGGTCGGGATGCAAATCCCTGTTGGGTTTACTAACAGTGGTTCCCCTTGAAATGTTTTCTACTCTCTTTTCATAAAATTGTTCATACATTTCCTATAACTTATAGTATCCTCATCCCTACTCCATTATTATAAATATAATGAAATCCAGATGGGTAGTAGTAATACGTGATGTGATGCACAGTATATATATAATTATATACACAAATAAATTGTAATATATATATACGTATATTGTTGTATATATATTTATTATATGTTATTATTATTATTATTGGGTTTTATAGGCCCGTCGATACATAGAGGTCATTAGGGCCATATTTATATACATGTATATATGTATATGTTTATGTATATAGTTTATTATTCATATATAATTATATACATAATGTGTAGGGATTGTAAGAATATATTAATTTTAATATCTGTATTTCTTATATAAATGCATTTACTCACTAATATTATTTATTGGGATTTAACTGTATTGACTTTGGAGTAAATCATGCGCTTTAAGTATCACCATTAAAAGTATATTGGATGATTTATGCTATGATCCAACGATACCCCAAGTAAAGTAAAAATGAAGGGCTTTATTTTTTTATACATACTAGAAAGTTAATACATACAATGGGGGGGAATGTACTCACATTTCATCATTTAAAAATGGAAAACATAAGTTCAAGCGCTATCACAAACTATATTTTACACAGAACTTTCTGGGAACTCTATACTGCGCATGTGCAACATTTCGCAATTCCTTTTGGAATCACGAGGGTCTGTAATCAGTCTGGTTAGCATTGTTGAAACACAGCTTTGACTTAGCCACCGAGCACAATAAAACTACTTCTTCCACTGCTGCTCATCACTTTGTGTCCAGAGCAGGGGGCGGTTTTAAAAACATTTACTTCCACTAATTATTTATTTCTATCTATTTTAATTGTTATTTCTTTGCAAATTTTTTAATTCCTTGATTGAAAAAATATTGACACTCTTTATTAGGTTTTTAGTTTAGTGAATCCTTGTCCAATTTTAGATTTTAAATAGAAAATAATAAAGTTTTTGCAAATAAAAATAGAAAAATAGGATATAATATACATGTAGTAGAGCCTTGATTTACACGGATTCGAGTTACGTTGACTTGTATACTCGGTTGCTGTAATACGACTTAAGGCTATCAACGCCATCTATCAAGCACCACTTTAAACATAATATCTGGCGTTCCAAGCAAGTTGACACACAGCTGATAGTACCATTGCCATTTTGTTTGTTTATACCTAGAGCACAAGTCATGTTCTCAAAGTTTTATTATCATAAACAGAACTTGTTTAACATTTTAGAAAACATTATAAAATATGAAATAAGTTAAGGAGAGTAATATAATAGATTAGAGTTGGATTTATATTGTTAGATTCAACTATTAATTCTAACCACATCCACCCAAGTCATATCTATTAATTATTAGAACTTTTGTAGTTTTAATTATCCTTTTAAATGAATGTGTATGTTCAAAATATATTTTATTTATTTGAGTTACACAGTTTATCAACTTGCTCAGAAACCTTTGAGACGAATTAAATGCGTAAGTTGGGGATTTATTGTACGTTTAAAAACTTTATGGAAAGAGGTGCCTTATGGTTTAAGTATCAAGTAACACTTTCTAAAAGGTCAAGCTTCACTACAATTGTGGATTATTGAGCTGCCTTTCTTATATATTATATATCTTGTTTGGGGTCAACGTGATGTGGCAAATATGTCATTAATCTTGACCCAGCATATACTGGAGAGGAATAACCTTTCTGAAAACCTGTTCCCCTTGGGTGGTCAATAAGATTTTCATTAGTATAATAGGAACACAGTAGGAGGAGCAGAATTTGAAATTAATTAATGCGGCATAAAATACTTTTATATAAACATAAGCCGATTCATATGATCTTCAGCGTTAACTTTTAATAGACTGTACAAATCTTTACAATGAAATAGTATAATGCAGTGGCGCATCCAAAGATTTTCTTTGGAGGGGACACAAATTGTATGGAAGAAAATATTTCAGCACATTCCAGCTAGGAATCTTAGAGGAACTTTTAATGTGTATGCTTTATACCTTTTTAATATCAAATAATAAGTTTTTTCTTAAACTATAATCTATGTATGCGACTTATCTTCTTTGCTCTATATTCTGATTTCCACTTCAGTGGTCGAATGGTCTAAGGCGTCACTCTCGCAAAAGAGTATACTTCTGAAGACAGAGAATTTGGGATTCGTATCTCAGTCGCGTGTACTAGGGATGAGTATTATTAAAGAGTTTTCCAGTCCTTTAACGCAATTGCGGGTAGACTTACTCTAAATGTTACCTTCCTCATCCCTAACACATTAACAGGATCACTAACCGACATGTTTCAGCTTTCACGGTGGCTCACGAATTTTCTAATCTACCCTATTTTGCTGTTGATGGGAAAGACCTGGATTCAAATCCCAGTCAGGTGTATTTGGATTGCTTTTTTAATAAATATTTTCTAACTCCTTAGTTATGCAAATACAGGATGCATTTTTTCTAAATTCTATATTCTTCATTTCTACCCCATCAGTGTAATTAAAAGTCATATAGCCTAGATGGGTAGTAAGAGGCGTTGCTAAAAAAAAAGGGAGGGGAATGCTCTATCAACCATTCAAGTTTGGGGTAGTGGTGGTACAATGGGGAGTTGGGGTAGATTACTGAATTTTTAGTTTGAAAATGCAACACAATTATTATAGGGTACCTCTTCCATCAGTAAAAGAGGACATATATGAAACTGTCCTTTTCTTTATATTAAAATGATTTGTTATATTACTATCAGGTTTAACTAAAATAAGGTGAACATATATTAAACTAGATATCCACTTGAATTAGTTATTAATAATACACATGATTATAATATGGCTTTACATGATGGGTGGTTAGTAACTAATGATTTTTCCACCGCAACTCACATGTTCAGGCTACCCTCATTTAACTACGATGGTGGGGTAGAGATGAGGAAAGTATAGAATTTAGACCAAATGTACCCGCATTTGGGCGTAGAGAGAGTGTCAAAGCATCTAGGAAGAACCACCCTCGATACACCCGGAGGGATTCGAACTTTATCCTCTATTACCGGAAAACCAGACTAAATGACTCTGGAGTTTAGTTAACTTGCCCAACGATTTGGGTTTCTCTTTTAAAAACTATGCTTTGTTTGTATTTGGCTGGGTAGAATTTCAATATTTTTCCACATTTGTGTGTTTTTCACGTGAATCCCGACACCTTAGCTTATTCAGTAGCCCCTCTGCCTTCTTAGCTTAGGATCGCTGGTTCTATTCCCAGCGAAGTCGAAAAATGTGTACTTCGTGACATCGGGGCTTCCCCTTTCATGGCAATGAATTAGCGGATGGTAAGTTGGGTGTTTTGTCTGTTATAGATTTAAGTTAGTTTATAAGTCTTGTGCTGATAATCATTCGGTTCAAAAAGTTCATGGTAAATATCTCAAATAAAATCAAAACTTCCAGGAGAAACTTGCATAATTTATTGCTTTATTTTTCCACGTTTATTGAAATGTGAGATTATATTGATCAAACGATAACCTCTTTTGGAGATTCCCTGTTATCTCGACTATCTACCAAATCTTGTTTACGTAAACCATAAATACTTTCAGGCGATATTATTTATTGGTATTCACTAATTTTCAACGAACAACTAATCTTGTAGTAAATAAACGTAATCTCACTGTGGGAGACTCATAATTATTTCTCAACTGGACACTGCGAGTGAAGAGCTAACGATGTAATAAATGTGATCCTGTGGTCAATGCACCCAAAGGTACCAAATGCTTGTTCCAAGATATTTTCATTGCTTGAGTCCTTTCAAAGATTATACAAAATATTATGTCTTTGTGACCTTCTAAATGGTTTTTCGTTTTAAAGTTGACCTTCAAATCGCATAGAAGATGTAGGTGTTAAAGAAGAAAATAAATATATCAATGATATTAAAACACATGTCAGAAAAATAAATCTTTGATATTAAGGGGCAATACGTGAAACATGTTCTCTCCCAACCGACTTCTCCAATAACATTCGAAGGAAGATTTTTTTTTTGCTCAGAAAATAGTCAAGCATATTGTTTCTATACACGTGTCCTCCCACGCAAAAAAATACTAATATGGAGAGTAGAAAAACAAGATGAACATCCTTGCAGCTCTCGGATAGTGGCTCTGGTGGATTTTCCGAGAGAACAACACTTTCTATATGACAGCCAAACATTTAATATTCTTTTAAACTGAAAAATGACACCTAGACACGGGAATCGAACCTGGGAGCTTTGGATTGGTTCGCCAATGCTCTACCCACTGAGCTATCCAGGAATCGTCCCTTTCTCGGGTCATTCTTAACTCATACTTTAAGGCAGAGTTTATGATGGATGTGCAGTAATCGTCTGCTACAATTGTGTGATCAATTAAGATAACGAGCGATTAGATAACTTAGCCACCTTCGACTCGGGAAGACTTCATGCTGCAAAATGTACAACGACAGTTGTATGAATGCACATATCATTATGGATTAAATAGCTATACTATTGTATTGTTTAATTATGGCTATAGCTGCAACTAAATATTAAATATGAGCGAAGAATTGTCCTAGGCACGGGGTGGTTCCTGGATTTCAGTGATTAGAGCATTGGCGTATTAAGCCAAAGGTCCTGGATTCGATTACCTTGAAAAAATAATGATATTTAGATGTAGTTATAACCGTGATTAACAAATAAGCTAGCTGAACTATTTAATTCATCATAAACATGTAATGTTATAAATAAAGTGATCTGCTAATTTTAATAGTTAGTATTAAAATAAAATATCTATCTATTAATATTGATATATTCGCTAAATGCTTAAGATAATGTTTCAAGCGATTTAAAACTTTTTTTTACATTCTTTACTGTTTCCAGCTTATTATGGTTTGGGTCAGTTTTTTATTCAAGTCATATATTTTCCACTACCAGCTTGCTAGTCCTGTCGTAGCTTCATAATATGTTTTAAGTCATATATTTTCCACTACCAGCTTGCTAGTCCTGTCGTAGCTTCATAATATGCTTTATAATCTAACTTAAGACTAGTACAGGCACAACATCCAGTCCCCGGCCGTTAATTTATCAATGTGAATGGGTAAACCCACATTTCACTAATGATACATTTTTCGGCCATGCCAAAGAATCGAACCTGGAAACCCTTAGCTCAGTAGGCACTGAGCTAAGGTGTCGGGTCTATTTATGGCTGCTGAGATTAAATTGTTTGTTTTCATTCCTGAACTTGTAGTTCAAAATTTAACACAATCATGTTGTCAACGATAAAACAACATTATCTATGGTGCCGATTGTACAATAAGAATTTAGTAAAAATAATCTTTTAGAAAATACGAACACCTTTTTTACGGTCAACAAAGATAATATTTTACTAAACTAATGGTGCTAGTTTATTTGTATTCATAATATCTATTAAAAGTGATAGCTGAAGATAACATGACTTGGCGTATGAATACGTGAACGTAGGTCTTTTATAGATGTCATAAAAGGTTCTTCCTATGAAAATTGGCCTGTATAATATATGTTTAGGATTTTATAAAACTAGCTTGTTGACCCCATAGCTAGGTCAAGGGAATAGTTCAAGGTGGGTTTGTAGGGCAGTATTTTTGCAGTCTTTATGCGAAAACATTTTTTTTTGGCTGAAATAATTGAGATATTGATCCAATAGAAACATAGAGTTTAAATTTCTTCACATGGTGATATAAACAATTATTGAATATCTGTCATGAGGGTAGTAACATTTAACATTTTAAATGAAGAGAAAAAGTTGTCATTAAATTCCAGGACACCCTTGACAGATATTCAAGAATTTTAATTTTTAGCACCGGGATATACGCCCATGTACTAATTACACTAAGTTAGAGATAAGGAAGGTTTAATTTAGAAAAAGTGCACCCGAATTTGTGTGGAGGAAAAGAGGCTAACAATTTAGGACAATATTACCATCAGTGTACCCAACTGGGATCGAACACCGAAATCCCCGTCTTTGGCAGTCTAGTCTAGTGTGAAAGTAGCGCCTTAGGGGGGACGTTAAAGTGTTATGAAAGCACATTTTTGGACTTTTGAATTTCTCACCCCCGTTTTGCTTACGTGATATTTGTCGATTTTTATTTTCTTGCTATCTTAAAGGTAGAGAAAGTACTGTGATCGTCAAAAAATCGAACTCGAGATTTTGATGAAACTCGACGTTTCATGACCTCCCCCATCCGAAAAAGTGGTTTTTGAATTTCCATCTGTCTGTTTGTACCTCCAACTAGAGCCTAAACTATTTTACCAATCGCGTTAAAACTTGGTAGCCTATCTAGGGTTTTCATAGAGTTGCCTATGGCTCTAAAGATTTTGATTAAATTTTGTTTCAAAACATTTATAAAAATTACAAACAAAATGGCTATTCTCAATATTTCGGCAAAATGACTTTAAGGGCTCCAGTCTGATGCCTAAATTCTCATTTTGTATCATATCTCCGAAACTATTTGAGATAGGAGATTACTTATCATTACAAATATGGATATCTATTTAAAAAAAATGTCGTGCTGGAATGTGTTCTAACGCGGGAAGCAAGGTTGGAGTTGCAGACTCCCCTGCAGGCGTGTGCAATCTACCGTATAGTGCGCGACGTGGAAAGGTGGGGTTTCCTAGACAAAATAGCAGACAACGCGTCGGCTAGGGAGAAGGACAGATACGTTAGGGACTTACGACGAACTAGGTACGACCAATTGGAAGAAGACTTGGACGAGACGAGTATGGACATGGATGTGACGACAAGTGAAGACGAGACGGATGAAGGGGACTTCCTTGACAGAAACTGGTAGGGATAGAATAGAATAGATGGGTAGTCTAGGTGGGTTTACAAGCCGGCCGGACAGACTCAGGAATGGCTCCTGGTAAGCCGGAGCCCAGCTGATGGTGGATTCCCGCTGGATGCCAGTGGTGAAAACTGCTGATGAACCAGTGGAAGTCCCGGTTCCAGCTGGGAAGCAAGAGAACGATGGCAGCATGGAAGAAGAAGAGTGCTGGAGAAGGACAACAAGAGCCGGCTAAAATAGAGTAGTGTGTAGTGATTGTAATACAGTAGTGAAAAATTCCTTGTATAAGTATTAGTTTAGGTTAAGTTAGTATAGGTCCTTGGTAGTGGTCTATAGAAAGTAGGCGGAGTGAAAACTCCGGTAGGGCGCCTCCCCAGGTGGTGGTTAGGGGGATGCTCATCGCCGAGACTTGGACCCGCGGCCCTGAAAACATGGTCCCAGGCGGTCGCGGGTCTGCGGAGCGGCGAGGGGTACCGGGGGCATTAAATACCCGGGGCGGACCAACTATAGTGTGAGATAGTAGGGTATAGTCTTTGATGGGAGTTTACGGACGATTAGGTTAAGTGTTTAAATCTACATGTAGTTAATAAAAAAAATGGTATAAGGGTAAAAATGGGAACAACAGTTTAATGTAGGAATAGCGCCTCAGTATATAGAATAGGCACTGGGGCAGAATGTAAGGATTAATGAAAAAAAAAAATATTCATTTTAGTCAAAGCCAGTTTATATCATGTAAATTATTAAGTACGATTTTAAGTACATTAAAATATATGTGAACATTATTTTATAGTTAATTTAAATATATTAATTTGTTGTAAAAATGACCATTTTGAGCATATCAGTTGAATTTTTTACATTCACTATTTATTGGCTTGGGAAAAAATTGAACACATGAAAATGTTGCTACAGTAAAATATAAAAATTAAATTATTTAACTAACAAACAATGAACAAATCATTTTCTTGTTTTATTTTAGTAAAACAAATTATTTTAGTTAGGTTTTTAAACAAGGGACTGCGAGACTAAAAAAAGTTTCAATTAGGCCTATTGCTCATACAAAATGTTGAATTATAATGGTTTGTTCTCTTGCAAAGGAGAGTAATTGCGGGTTTGCGTCATACGATAAATTTTGAAGGACATCATAATATTTCTTGTAAAGTGGAAAGAAAAAATTATTCTAATCTCTGAATTATGTTATGAGAGAAGTGACTTCACGTAAGACAAAGTTCAACATAATTTTACCTCAAAATGAGCCGAATATTAAGTGGCACGTGGAAAGAATAAGCTTATTTGGAAGAGTGGGTGGAACTCCTCCATCCCTGATCCAGAAATGACGTCCAAATTAGGAGAAGGTTAATTATATGCATGGGCGCCCATAAATCGACGAAAAAGGGGACTTCAGCCCCCCTTATCATGCTGCAATATCTACTCTTTTATTTAACTTATATGAAAAAATAAAATTGGTATATGAGATTTGGATGCAATTTGTTATTAACAAATTTGAAACAACAATATTGGAGTTAACAGAAATAAAAATGATAAAATATAAATTTTCTCCCATTCCCTTCCAAACAGTTTTCTTTTCATTTCGTTTTGTTCAATACATTTTTGAGAAATATAATGTTTCTTTTCAATGGATTAAGCAATAACTAAATTTTGGTTTTTGTTAATTTTTCAGAAATCTTTTTGTTTAAAAAATTGGCTCTTGAAACTCGTATAATTAGTTTATAACTATGCTTAAATGCTCTAAAATTCACTCCAACAATGTTAAATTCTTAAAAATTTCTCTCAAAGAGGAGGGGGGACGTGCCACACCCTCGATAGATGGGATTCCAATCCGACCCCCATTTGGAAAACCCACGTGGGTGCCCTTGGTTCTATGAGCATACATTTACTCTCCAGGTCCAAAACAAGTATCACTATCTGGAGGAGTCCTAGAGTAAGACCTACAAAGCCATAAATCTAGAAAATGAGGGAGAATGATAAATATGAGACGACATCTGCAAAGAGAGCAGGAAAAAAACCCGCTCAGTCAGAACTTGATCTATGACTAGAGGGGTACGTCGAATCAGAAACGTTAGGTTTTTTTTAACACCGCGCCTTAGTATCCGTTTGGATTATACGCATGTGTAATAATTACGTTAGTATGTAAAGGATAAGGAAGGTTAAATTTAGAGGAAATGTACACATATTCTCGTAGAGAGTGAATGGAAAATCATTTAGGAAAAAAAGCAAGGTTTATTCAACTTTTTTACATTATGGACTTTAAATATTGGCTCTTATTTCTTTATCTGTAGTTTGTCTAATATTTTTGTACGCTCCACTTGTATAGTAATTAATATAGGTATTCTCTTTGACAATAAATTTTACTTTCATTGCCGTATTTACCGTATTATTTAGTATCTTACTCAATTAAATTACTTGCCCTTTTTAAGGTGGGAGTGTAGGAAACACTAATTAAGGGCAGTATTTTGCAGTTTTTATATCAAAACTTTTTTTGAGAAAAATAATTAAAATAACTATCCAGTAAAAAATAGAGTTTAATCTTTATCACATAGTAATATAAATAGTTCTTGAATATCTGCCAAGGGTGTCCTGGAATTTGATAGTGACTTTTCTCTTCATTTAAAATGTATCTCATAAAATACTAAAATGCTCATGACAGATATTCAAGAACTGATGAGATTTCCACCTGTGAAAAATTAAACTCTTTTCTACTGGAGCTATATTTTATCTATTTTGACCGAAAAACTGTTTTACTATAAAAAAAAGTGTGAAAAAACTGCCTTTAACTCACGTTTACTACACTCCAACCGAAAGTGTATTGCCTCCACCTTGGTCATGTATCAACGAACATGTATTCCCATTTTAAGATATGTAGAACAGAGCCTGTGTGTGATTGGTCAAATGGGGATCGAGTGGGAAAAAGTATAAAACTTTTTTTTACTAAAGCGTCTTACTATCCGTAAGGATTATACTCTGAAGTACTAACTACGCTAGTGATTTTAACGATAAGGAAGTGTACCAACATATGCGTGGAGGGAGAGTGGAAAACCACCCTCAGTACATTCGACTGAGATTTGAACCTCGATCTTCCTGTTATCGGCACTCTAGTCTACTGCAAGAGTAGTGCGTTAGACCACTGAAGTGGGTAATACTTTAACAAAGGATTTTTAAAGAGAAATTAAATTAATAATTTAATTTCCTTTTTTTTTATTTATCTTTAGTAAAGTGTTGACAAAGTCAAAGGCGTGTCATGGTGCCAAGGTTGTCAAGGCTTGTTATAACTGTAACAATGATAAGGGTTTTTGAAGTTATCTTTTTAAATTAATGTAAAGCGTAGTTAAAGCGAAGCTTGAAACGTGTGAAGCAAATTTGAAGCTAAGATCTTTGTTGTGGACAAATTACAATACTTTTGATATGTAAATCATTGAAATAGTGTATCAAGGTAGAGAGAAATGCTTACAGAAATTAACAAAACACTTTAATTGCTTGTAAAATGCTAAAATACTTTTGAGTATCTTGTTCTAAAAATGATTAATTGTTGAAATGCGTCGTATTTGGTGAGAAATTTCAAATCGGTTCATGATATGTCGAATTTTTCTTCTTTATTCAAAATGTTTTGAAGGTGCGAATATTAATGTGGGTGTCAAAGAGTCGAAGCGAAAAAGATTTGTATCTTCGAATTAGAATTCGACAATTCGAAGCTTCTCACACCCTTAAAAATTATTACTAAACTTTTTTTTTTTTTNTTGAGAATCTGCCATCGTAGCTTGCCTTGGAACCCGCTTCAGTGGCCACATGGTCTAAGGCATCACTAATGCAATAGACTAGACTGTTGATGACGGGGAGTTTGGGGTTCTAATCTAGGTCAGATATACTAAGGTTTTTTAATCCAGAAGTTGTTTTCAACTCCCCCCCACGCAAATTTGAGTACACTTCCTCTAAAATTCAACCTTCATTCATCCCTAATCCATTAGCATAATTAGTGCATAAGCGTATAACCTGAACGGGTAGTATAGACACGGCGCTAAAATAAAAAAAGCTCGCCCTGGATCTCCTGGTTCCGTGTGGTGGTTGAGTTTATAGCCCGCATGGGCCCGCGTGCCACGTGTTGCGAGGGCGGGGCAGGATTATATAAGTGGGGCAAGGGGGACGGACGGACTCATCCTCGCATCTCTTGCAATCACTTGTTTTGTTTCCTCGGTGCTATTCCTTTGTGCTGGTCTAGGTTGGAGAGTTGCCGCCGAACCATGGAGACCCGACTGTTGCAGGTACTCTTAAGGCGATATTATGCTGTCACATTTCTTTTATAAAAGAAAAATATTTATTTAATAAAATATATAGGTCTATTAAAAGAGTTGATAACACCTTTGATAAAAAAAATCTGTGTTACTACACTACATCATGTTTAATTAAAAGTTTTTACAATAATATATGGGATTACATAAATCAACGCCAAACATGTTTTTTTTAGCACCATGTCTTACTACCCGTTCGTATACAATGATGTACTAATTACGCTAATGGTTTTAAAGTTTAGGAAGATTATAGTTATAGGAAATATACTCGCATTTGCGTGGAGGAATAACGGTAAACCATTTTGGAAAAACCACCCTCAGTACACCCGACCGAGATTCTAAAACTAGATCTCCCCTTAATCGGAAGTCTAGCCTACCGCAAGAGTAGCGTGTTAGACCATGCGGCCACCGAAGTGGGTCCAATTATGTCAAGCTTATCTACAAATTAACCATGAAACTTTTATAAATGTGGTCACCAAAGTTTATCTATTAATTATAAGAGAGATTTTATTTCTTTATATTGTACGATTAAATTTTTAAATGCTTTGCATGTATAGTTTAATCTTACGTACTTCATAGTATTCTTTGATTAAACCCTTCCTTCACCTCTGACAAGACGTATATTAATCACAACTTGTGAATGTGAGGAATGCCAGGCCTCTACCGTGGTTCGGATTCCACGTTAAACTGTAGGTCCTCCATTTCATCTCAAAATCACCCTATCATTACACATTAGCGTAAGTGCGTACAACCCGAACGGGTAGTAAGATGTGGTGCTAGTAATAATAATAATAATAATAATAATAATAATAATAATAATAATAATAATATATTCTTTGATAAAAGTCTTAGAGGCATGCTCTAGAACGTAAATGTTTTATAACAGAGTTGTAAAATAATATTTTTTAAAAGATCTTTGATGGTTCGTTAAAGTTACATCATCTCTATTTTATTAAATAACTTTTATAAAATAAATGTGACAGTGTATACCGCCCTTCACTTCACATCGATTAAATAACAGTGTATCCTCATAAGTTAAAGATTAAATTCATTTTGAAAATTTACCTCTAGGTATAGTAATTTCCAACTAGTCAGAACTTGAGCAAATTTTCTGTTCTAAAATATATTATTTTAAACCTGAAACTTTTGACAAATCTAGTTATAAAATATGCGTATTCCACAACTAATCCCATATAGATAAATATTATTTGGTATTTACATGAATCAACACATTTTGATAGTGTTAGAACATCTACTGTAAATATATTAAAGTTTTTCATTTACTACAAGGATGGCAACCTGATTATTTCTGTTTAGTTTAAAACAACGTTGAGGTAGATAAAAAAGAGAAATAAACATAATAATTTGTGTCAAAAAACTTATTTTATCACATACGAACTATGTATCAATTTAAAGCATTGTCATTAATACCTTGAATTATTAAACAATAGTAGCGAGTGATATTATTGTTGAAATAATATTGTTCTATGGCATTTTTTCACTATACAGTACATGGTGCTCCACTAAGAATATATTATTCAAATATTTTAAGTAGTAAGACAGAATTATATTTAAAATCTAAATAAACTATTAAGAGTTTCGATTTATTTGATCTTGTCAAAATATGCCTTTGAAACAATACATAATTCAAACACCTGTAGGTTTTTATAATTTTTTTAAATTCTAATAAATATGATAGTATAAAAATAAACATTAATATGTATTTGAAATACGTCCAGCTCATCGTCAAATATGGTGTTTATTGATTAAGATCATTTCCAAACATAGACCATTCTAAATAATTAGATATAATGTATACATATTATATAGGCTAAAGAATATTTTAGAAAATGAAATTTTGTCACCAGCCTGAAAGTTATATCTTATTTTTCATATTAGTCCTACCTATGTAATTTTTTTTTCTCTTTATAAATTGTTTTGCTTTCGTGTATATGTTTCTCAACTGTCTAAAGTGTTATTATAAATCGAAGATTTTTTTGTAAACATTCAACCATATGGAATACACATTTTAGTTAAATAAATTATAATTTACATATTATTTATTTAAAATTATTAACGTTAATTTATTTTCAAATGCTATTCTCAAATAAAATCTATATTGTAAAGATAGTCCAAGGGGGTTATCTAAGGGAATTTTGAACCAATTTTTAAAGGGTTTAAAGAGCGAATTTTTCTAGTGGGGTTCCGCTATAAAATTTTACTATACCTTTAGCCAATAAAAGTGTGTATACGTATGTATATATGGAGCCACCTTAGTGGGATGGGGGTTCATAAAATACCAGGGGGTATCTGGACCCCCTGACCTGTTCTTATTATCTCTACGATTTTGTATTTTTTGGGGGGTTATTTGTTTGTGTTTTAATCGACTTAATTTTCAATCCATAACACAGCCAATAATACATCATTTAATTTTAAAACTACATTTTATTTTGTCACCGTAGTACCAAAAATTAATTAAAAACCTTAAGAGTAAATATCGTTTAGGCTTATCATAGTGAATGCTGGTTTAAGCCACTCGGTCGTTATAGTTCATTTTCTGGCTCACACCATGTAGCTATAAGAGTAAACATAAACAGCACATGCACTAACATAATTATATTTTATTGGTTTTAAATAACAACAATAAAATATATCTATTCAAACTAAAATTTTTGGGAATTTAGTCCTTTTAAAAATAATTATTTATTACTTATTATATTTATATGGTTTTAATATCATATCTAGTAGTCGACCTCAGTGGGCTCTTTGAATAAAGTGTTGATTTCAGGACCTGTTGTTAGTGGGTTCAAACCCAACCGGGGTCAACGGATCTTTCTTGAGCGATAAAGCTCCTTAGTATAACTTCCTTCAGAGCGAATGTAAATCCGTCGGCCCCATGTCGATTGTGGCATGTAAGAGAAGCTTGAAAGCTATATGAAAATACTTTTCCCAGGACCAATTCGCTCTCGCTCTAAGAAGATCTCGTGTGCTGATATTATCAGTCGGTTCAGAAAGTGCACGTTAAATACCTCAAATAAATATAGAAATATATACATATAAATATCTAGTAGCATGGGAAAAAGTATCAACCAAATAAAATTCATTGTCTTTAATATTATATTATAATATCATAATCATATCATAATATAAAGTTAAAGACTCTTAACATACAGTACAATATCAGTGCAAAGTAAATTTAATTGTTTGTTTTTTTGCATCCATCCATTAAAAATCCAGGTCATTAATGACTTATTCTAAAGATTAGGTAAAACAAATAAGGTAAAATATGTCAGTACAATCTATACTGTATCATCATCTGTTGGCTAATACGTCACGATTTTTCATAAATACTGAAAATGTTGTCATTCCAAATAGAATCAAAGCAATCAACCATAATTTGAATCTATGTTTCATCCCATTTGTTGCCTATGGTCATACACAGTTTAATAGTATTAATATCATAGATGACTCATAGATTATCTAAATACGAATTATCAATATAGACAGATCTAAAATTAAAAAAAAATCATTTGGAAATAACTTCATTAAAAAGATTTACTAGATTTTGTGAATGTTTAAAAAATATCCGTAATATAATATTTTTTTTAAAATTAATATCAACCAGAAAATTATGTATAGTTCTATTTTTAATTATCAATGAATTTTGTATTTACTTCCATTTCTTGCATAACGTCCTCTTATCTGACACTTCTTGCTCAACTTGCTCAATGGAGTAGCTTGTATGTATAAAGTAAGTTAAAAATCGACAGAAATTAAATATTTATTTTTAATTTAAAAATTGTATTAATACTTTCCCCTTAACTTTTAGTGTTTCAATTTTCTTATAAGTCTGACGAATGCTGTATGTGTATTCCAATGCTTTGTTTAATTTTGATGCCCCAAACATTCTTATTCAACTTTTAAAAATTAACACCACCTTTGGACACCTTCAGACCAGATTATTAACAGTATGCGTACGTATGAAGAACATCATGTTATTATTTTGTTGCGAAAATAAAGTTTTTATTTTACCTGCTCAGGCTATAAATACTTATGTATGATAATTACTCTAATGGGGTGGGGATGAAGGAGGAAGCATTTCAGAGGTAATATACCCGCATTTACGTGGAAGTGGAGTGAAAAACCATGTAGTAAAAACAACCTGCAGTTCACCCGACCGGGATTTTAACCCTGATCTCCCCAGCTGCAGCCAGCCAGTCTCATACAAGAATGATGCCTTAGACCATTTGGCCACTGAAGTGGGTGAAAAGCTATCAATAAATTTTATCAAGGGGTATATTATCTCTTTACAATGTACAAGTAAACATAGAGAAAATATCTAATGAATCTAATGTTCTGTCTTTTTTATCATGCATATCTATATCATAACAACTACATAAGATTTTCCCAAGCGGGGCCAATCATGAACCAAATAGTGCTCCAGACATTGACAGGGAAACGTTAAATTCGGATGTTTGTACCAGTAATTTACCAGATAAATAGCCTTTCAAAATTAATGTATACACGATCTCAATAATCAGTAAATATCTATCGAAGGAAAGTAATATTTCTAATAGCCCATCCATATATGTGGATACACTATATCTGAATTCAACATTACTCATTCCTATCCCATTAGAGTAGTTAGCATATAGGCATGTAACCCAAACGGGTAGTAAGACGTGGTTCTAAAAAAAATAGTAAATAAACCAAGGATTAACTTCAGACTAACACTTGTCCTAAACTCGTTTTGTAATACTTGCTCCATAATGTTTTTTTTTAAAATCTCTGTTGATTTAATTAAGTATTAAGTCTATTTAAGAAATTGTAACATCACTGCTATCAATTCGACGACTCCAATATAGTGTCTAGTGAGAGACAAGCTGACTCGTTAGCCAATTAAATCACGCCCACTGTCCTCACATTCACTTTATAATCAACCTACGCCTACATGGCTTTATTTCAACCTCTTTAGGAGTATGAGGAGGCACATATTTCACTCGAGTAATAAAAAGAAATCTCACTCTCTTCGAACTTCTCCATAAATATCTCCTGACTAGTTGTCCTCCCAACTTTTACAATAAGCCCGTGCCCATTTTAGCTTAGCCCTTTCCATCCCAAACATAGAGCCACCTATTATTACAGGTTATCAAGTTGAGATGGAACATGGTTTATAACTATTTGCGGGAGAAAAACAAGAAGGACATCTTAGAATAGAATAAAAATTTCTGACCGAATGTATCAAGGTCCTGTTTCAACTTATTTGTCTGGATGTTTTGCTCCACGATATGAGTCAAATGCATAGAACCATTTTAACTAAATTTGGCAAGGATGTTCTTTGTACCTAGGCTTATACCTATGTACGGTACATGGTTTTTCAAACTAGTAAAAGGTTTCAATATGACGGTTGCTTAAAAAGGTTTTTCGTTTAATAGTTCATCTCAAAGGATTTGAATTTATAATTCTAAGCATTCAATTGAATATCCGGGACGTATTATTTTAAAGTTTAACATATATTGCGAGAGCTACGTCTTAAGCCACGTGAACAGTGGCACACCCAGGGTGGTGGGAATGAGGCAGTTGCTCCCCCCCTTTCCCCCCAACACAAATAATTTTAATATAAACTTAAAATACATCACAAGTTAAACTATAAAATCAAGCACTGAAGATGTGTTGAATTAATTAAATCTTAATTTTTTAGTATAATAGGTAACTAATTTCAACAGTTTGCCAAGCGTAAAACCCACCAAATATCTTCTAGAAAAATCGCATTTTCAAAAGTTGTATAAGAAATGGCCCTTATAAATAGCTTCTAGATTCATCCAAATTTTTTACTTTTTACTGGAGAGGGTCCTCGGACTCTCCTCTGGATTAGTGGGTAAGACTTTCT